>OY757260.1:11203446-11225184 GCA_963584085.1 Pyrausta aurata
GGTGCATCGGTGTTTATAGTGATGACGGCCTCCATTATATTATTGTGATGGCCGTTTTTTACCGCATTGCGGAACGGCGGAGTAGCTGAAGTCAGGATGAGGAAAGGATTTCAAGGAACGGGTGATGAACGTGAACGTCGTATGTGTAGTGGCAGCCCCGAGCTTCGCGAGAAATAGGGCCAAGAATTGCCCGTCGCCATAGATCGTAGGTGGTGCCGGTGAAAACGTCATTTTCAACTTTACCCAGGCTGAAGCCGGTGTGGCGATGACGCTGTAAAATGGCGTTAAGCTAGTTGTGCACAGAAAACAAGTGGTTTTGTGGTCGGTGGTGTTTGAAGCCGCGTCGCGCCCTGTTGACGGCGGATCGATCGCCGGGCGCAACTGTCAAACGCCCGTTGACTCATCGTGCCGATATTTTCATACGCAATTCGGTTTGCGGGTCCCGTTGGGTTTATTTGACAGCCTGGGAAGGTTCGCGGTTTCTTGAGCTAAAGCTGCGGCAGTTTGCCGGAGCGGGGACCGTGGGAGCGGCGAGCCGGCAACCCTCGTATTTACAATTGCGCGAGCCCTTTTGTGTTGTCAACCTCCACTGCGTGTAAATACAACTGGCTTCGCACCTGGCTGAGCTCCATCCCTGCTCTCGCAGATTATTATTCAATCCACATAGCTTAATGTTCTTAATCAGGGCAAACTAGTCTGCTGTGTGAACCAGTATTCTCTTATTTGGTGCCTGTGACTCACAGAACAATGTTCTAAACTGTTAATGACTGTCTAATCCAATTAGTAACATTGATATTGCAGTGATATTTCTTCAAAGATACCAATGGTAATGTTTGCTTTAATAAATCTTCTAAACAATTTCAAATTTAGCGGTTGTTAGTGAGCCGCCTCTGTATTATTGGTATGTGTAGGTGAATAAACTAAGGTGTAACTAGCCTGTGATTCATTGTTTTATAAAATTCTATACTGTTTACATTGTTCGGAAATTGAAGATCAAAGCTAATGTCAGTTTTACCTTGAGTGGGTTAGATTGTAAGGCTGTCAGTGCTATCTTACTTCACCCTAATAGCAGTTTGATCTCAAAACTACAAAGCTTCATTTACTTAAATGGGTAGTAGTAATTAGGTAATTATGTTCAGTTCAGGCCTCTATTTTTTATTTATTTACAGTTATTATATTACTAATACCTACTAACAATAACTTAGGATGGAAATATTCACAAAATTTAAATAGTTAAGTATTTTCCTAAAAGCAGCCTGCAGATTGCAATTATGCTCATATTAGTTGTAATAGTTAGAGCACAGTAGCTCTTTATTCAAATGTTAATGAGACACAAGTAGGTACATATAACCTATTCTATTTCTTCAAATTGCTCATAACCATTTTTAAAAACTATTTAAGAGTTGAGCAGTAATGTTTGACATTGTGATATTTTACTTGGAAGTCGGGTGAAAAATAAATATGAAAATGTAATGTAGTAATAACCATTCCATTTGTGATGTTAAACCTATGACTGCACTAGATTACCTTTTTGATTAGATTCAAAGCAAAATGTGTAGCGATCCAACCAAATATGATGTAAATTTTACACGCTTACAGTGACATTATTACTCCGTAGAGTTTGTGCTGGCTACTGATAACACCAAACAAGCGCAAATACAGCTTAAAACAATGGTGTTCTCATACCCAATCATTGCGATAGCTGCTAATTTTAATGATGCTGTATTCAGTGTTCTACATTTGCCTCGCTCAGTTTTATTAAAATAAATAGGTCTTTATTTATGAATTTAAGGTAAATTTACAGGATAAGTAGCATTCTAAATTAAGGAACTTTGATTAAGTAGGTACCTATCAAATTGTAAGGAGTAGCTATTATTAAGTTTATATGAGTCACAGATAAATGTATGATCTTGTTACTGTAGTATTTTTAGGGTTCCGTAGCCGAATGGCAAAAAACGGAACCCTTATAGTTTCGTCAAGTCTGTCTGTCTGTCTGTCCGTCCGTATGTCACAGCCACTTTATTCTGAAACTATAAGCATCACATAGCTGAAACTTGGTAGGTAGGTGTATTTTGTTCACCGCTTTCCGATTCGGATACAAAAAGTAAGAAAAAATAATATTTAAGGGGGGGCTCCCATACATGAAACTAAAACCTAAAAATTTTTTTTACTCAAACCTATGCGTGTGGGGTGTCTATGGATAGGCCCTTAAAAATGATGTTGAGGTTTCTAAAACCATTTTTTCTAAAAGTGTAAGGTTTGAGATATAGACGCTTCCAAAGTGGTAAAATAGGCGTCCCCCCCCCTCTAACTTTTGAACTAAGAAAGTGAAAATAATAAGTAGATCTCAACAAAAACTTGCAACGAAAATTGGTTTGAAGGAGATCGAACCAGTAGTTTTTGAGATATTGCACATTTTTATCAACCGCAAATATAACTTTGTCTTTCATACAAACACTATGAAAAACAAAGTTATTTTTGCTGTCGCAATATATTGTGATTTTTTCGTTAAGTGAAAGTAAGTGGACCCTGAATTCAGTTAAGGGTGGCACGGAACCCTCAGTGCGCGGATCCGACACGCACTTAACCGGTTTTTTAAATTATTGTAATAAATTGTTTCTACTTAGGAGGAACAGATTTAAATACATAATATCATAATAATGATAAATACAAATAGTAAAAATGATGATAACATCTTATCAACAGCTGACGTCGCTTTCACGGAAGTCTACGTGATTACATAGTTATATATGCTTGTTATTAATGTTACTTTCTACAACCTTGGTATGAACAAGCCACATGGATTTATAGAGCAATTTGGAAACTGAAATCTTATTACCACATGCAATATTTAGTTGTCATTTTCTATCTAATATAAACTTTGACAGTTGAAGGTTACCTTGATTGAGCTATTTAAAAGTAATAAAGACGAATAAATGTGTACTATAACGATTATCGCGTGTTGTTATCGCAAAATAATATCAATTGATAAGTTTATTGTAATGCAGTAACTTGGTATCTCGGCAAAGACCGCAGTGTGACGTGGAAGGCCAAACACCGGTAATTACACATAATCGCGCAATCTTATCGCCGAAGCGGTGACACTGATAGCGCGTTATTGCCTGCTCCTCCAGAGTTCTTCTGACTTTAGTACTCCACAAAGATGGTCGTCACCAGTGTACGTGCTGTTTTCTCATTTACCTTCTTATGTAAAATTGATTTCTGACGTTCAATTTCAATGCTTTCGCAGGATAAATATCGTATGACAGTAGGTCGTGTCTCGACTGTTTCGTCTTTTTGAGATTAAATTATGTCGAAAAACTAGTATTGTTCGCGACATCATGATAACGATCACGAAAGAGTTTCCATCGATGTCTTGATTGTTTGTTGATGGTTTTTATTCATCATAAGATCGTTGTTATTCAAACAAGTTCCTATTTTATTAAAGTACTCGTTATGACTCCGTATTATTACATTCCAGGCGGATCAGCTGACAGAAGAACAGATCGCCGAATTCAAGGAGGCGTTCTCACTGTTCGACAAAGATGGCGACGGCACCATCACTACGAAAGAGCTCGGCACCGTCATGAGATCGCTAGGACAGAACCCCACAGAAGCAGAGCTTCAAGACATGATCAACGAGGTTGATGCAGACGGTGAGTCATATTTATAGTAAGATACGAATCACGGAACTTACCTACTCTACTACCTCGTATAATATAAGTGATGGCGGCTTCTCTACAGAGATCTCTCTACTTTTATCTAGTTTCTACCGAATACGACCATCGAACAACCATCGAAAACGACCTACCTATAGACCGAAATAAATCGCTATAGTGAAGCGTAATGTGCCACATCAACAGAAGCCCATGCTTGAAAGTTTCTGATTACGAATAAGTTTTCTTCAATTGCTCTAACAATTAATGAAGTAATGACGGACTATTCTTAAATAGTCTTAAATGAACTTATTATCACAAGTTATTATTTAGGTACGACGATTGATCGCGGGTATGGAGCTAGTCAGTTTTCTGATATGTTTATTGTAACTTTAATAGTATTCAAATCACTACTAGGAACGGCAAAGCATGGTTAGATTGTATTGAATTTTTGGAGCATGAACGATCTGATGATAAGCTCGCATTCTTGCCTTGATCAGTATGCGTCAATGGCAATAATGGTGTACCTACTGACATGGACCATAAAGATACCCATTGTGGCATTTCCTCGACCGCAATTCTCGGTCGATACAACCAACCAACTGGCCTGGTACTTAAACAATTTTAACAGCTGTTTGTACCGAATTATACAAATATTATGGAGGAATATTAATGAAACGTTAATGATCTGAAAAGTTCAATCCACTCGGCCATTCATACCCAGTATTTGTTGTTGACACAATACGTCCCTTTTAATTTATGGTCAAGCAAATACGTTTATTAAACTCGAAGGAATTGTGATAGTTTTACAGACAAGTTTAAAGTACACACGATTGGTAGCTAATCGTTACCCTATAATTTTGATAGCGTATCATAATAGGTGTTAGTCAGTCAAAATTACCTTGATACTTGACTTGAATGATATAAAACTTAGGGAATCAATTTTATCAGAAATAGTTCTGTTTCTACCCAGTCGAGATTAGTCATAATATTAGAGGATCCTATTATTATATTGACTTCTTAAAACACCTTTTAACCAGACCCTATAACGTTTCTCTACTGTATCTGAAAATATGGTAAATATCTACAATGGGCGAGTTGAGTCTTTCCTTATTCAGCTGGAAATTAGGGTTTCCTCAAATGTAAGCAGAGAAGAATAAACAAGTACAGGTTGTACAGACAGGGTTTATGAGTACTTTTCTACATCTAACTTTGCGTTTGGCTTAATTTACGATCTTTTGAAGTAGAATCATGCTTGATTAGATATTCATAATAAATGTGTTTATTAATAAAATATAAAGATAGAAAATAATAGTTGAAAAGTACGTAATAAAGTGAATTGTTGATAAATGCATTTAAATTAATAGTGGTGATTTTGGATGCCATTGAAAGCCTTACAAATATACATGTTAGTGACAACTAAAATAAATTGTAGTGGTGGATTTGTAGCTAACAAATCCACCACTATAATTTATTGCTCCTGCGGATCCGCAAAAATCTTGTTTCGGCGCAGAAAGTGCGTCATTGAAATCGATCGCGAGCTTCAGTTAAAACCGATCCCAGCTCGCGTGTCTGACGTTATTACTGTTTTACCTACAATTTACCGGCTATTTTAACGCCGACAATAGCCATAAATTGTTTCTGAAGAACAATTGAAAAAACGTATTTTTCATGCTGGACAAACCACCTGTTGTTCTGCTTTACAAGATTATCCATAGCAAACTAGCGATGGGTAATGAATGATTCTCTGCATTATTTTTCTGACCCGTAAGAAATATAATTGATTACTACGATGCTTCAATCATCGTACTTAAATACCTCTACTATTTGCTGACATAGTTTTGAAACCGGTTTGATCGGCTAACTAGAATCTTGTTGACAAATAAAATGACGTCAAGTCAATCGCCTACTATCTTTAAATCATGGGTAAATGCAATAATTAAGTAACCTTCAGTCCACCAATCTGTCCCAAGTTAATCGGCCCACCAATATCATTATTTGCCTCAAGTAGAAAATAGCCTAGAAGATCTTATTTTCCTCAATAAAAAAAACAATCGCTAAATATTATCAAAGCATGGCAGATGATGTAGATCCAAGTAATCAGTCCACCAATTTTATTATTGGTAGCAAGTAAAAAATATCTATAAGGTTAAAGGTTTCAAGATTTTTATTCTCACTAAGACTTATTAACTTGGTCGCTTACATGCGAACAATGCTTTTAAAATAGTTCAATGCATTACTCTTTGAGAAGATCTCCTTTTTCAAAGAAGTAGGAGTCTTACCTAAAACACAAACACTCAACAATATCAGCTAGGATTCGGAGCACAAATCCACAGCAAACAGAAGCGGAGTGCTAGTAGCGATAAGGCTTCAATAACATTTGTTGTGCGTAATTACAATGTGGTGCGATGACTTTCCGAGTCAACATTTGTCCAAGCTTACTGAAGTAGGAAAGGTTCTGATAATGATCCTATCACGAGACTGTTTGCATACGTGCGCATGCTTCGTCGCGAGTTTCACTAAAAAAACAAAAGTGAGACTGATAAAGCAAAAACTCCTGTGGCAGACGAATTTACGTCTTAAAGTCAACGCCTTTATGTTTAACTTCTCCGTGTAATGCAGTAACTCGAGGTTTCTCTGCTCGATTTCGGTGGGGCATATTTTACGTAGGTCAGGCTACATTACATCTTAATGCAGTAAGACAATGTTTGTGAAACCGAAACAAACAATCAAAATGTATGACATCGCGTCTTAGGCGCCTGGAAAAGTATCCAGTTGTTTTCTGTCAACTACCGTATGATAAAATATCGCTTTCAGCATATGAGTTGGTTATGTGAAATAGACAATTTAGCTAGTCTTCATGGTTTCCACAGGGTCTTAATTAAGAGCACATTATTTTTTTAAACCATTGAAGCGGAAATGTTAAAAAATGTACCGACGTTCAATTGACTCACTACAACGTTAGTAATCGGACGGAGTTTGAAGATATTTTTAAGTCATTACGTGCCCTAAAATGGCTGCTGTTAATTGGTCTGCTCGTAACTACGTTGACCTATCGAATTGGGCCAGCACTGGGTCGCGATTAAGTATTTAGACTGATCGACTTGATGGACACGTCAAAGTTGAACTACTGTCCGTTAGCATCAAATTAGCGGTAGAAATTGAAGAGTAAACCGCAACAAAGAAAAGTTGCTAACCTAGATGACGAATGGAAATACTTTTTTGAAATTGAAACACTACCATTGGATGCTAATTAATCATTCAACACTCGTCCAGTCAGACAAATAGGGCTCGCCAATAGGTATTCACAGTAATTTGCGTGTGTCCTAATTTTTGCTACCCATTAAAAACAATGATGTCACATGGATGGAATATTTCAACCGATTGTGTATTCAGGACGAGCGAGCTACAATATCGTAGAATTTTAAACACAGGATTTTACGGTCTTCCGTCGGTCTCGAGCGCACTTTTCACTAAATTATTCACGCTCTGAATGCGCGGTGACATAAAAGTGCTCATACATAATTTATTTTAAAATACAAATATTAAGAAAATATTTACGTAAATATTAATCAATGAATGAGAAATTACTGATGAAAGAAATCTTATAAAACTGTAAATTTTTACGTCTTTGCCCCAGTTTTCTCAGAATTAATTTTTGTGACAGGCATTTTAAGAGAAATGTTTGAGTATATACAATATCATCTAAATATGGTTATTTATTATCATGTCTATTCCGCAGACATTCGACATTGACACGTACTCCCGAATCTCGCCGAGTGGTGTCACGCGCCGCTACTCGTATGCTCTCGAATTATTTCGGGTTTCGTTTGAGCCAATACGTCAATGTTTTGTTTACAACGGCTTATATTTACCAGCGGCGCCGGCCCTGACATTACTCGTTATCAATGCGAACAGAAATATTAATAATAGCCGTGTCGATCACCCTCGTATTTGCTGATTTATCTGTTCGAATAAACGGTTGATAGCTAAAATAAAATCTCTGCTGTTCTACTTTTCTGCGTTAAGCTTTTTCTAGTCCAGATAATTAATTACTGACTGAAGTTACTGGACTGAAGAACCTTTTTTTATTCTGCAAAACTATAAAGACACAATTTGCGTTGCAAATGTTTGTCATAAATGTCAACATACAAAATGGGTGCGGCTGTCCGTATCAATTAACAGAATAATTGCGGACAGCGGTAATTTTACACCGTGTGCAACGCAATAGGTGTCAGGAGACTTAAAGTATCGAATTCTCCGCGTCCTGTGTAGGCTAATATTCGCGTCATTGTCAACGACGATAACAGTGATGAAACATTTTTAAATTGAAGCTAATTATAGAGGATTATCTAGAGGACACTGTTGTGAACTTGATGTCATGTTGTTTGGAAATAATGCGGTGCTGCTGTTTTTTACTGTATGAAAGATTAATTAATTAAAGCGAACGTTCAACTAACTCGACAGTGTGTACGTACCTATCTTAAACTCTTGTTATACGACTGACAAGTCAGCTACGCTCACTGCCGCTTTCACATGACATGCATCTATCACTGATGATGACTGTTAAAAAACTGTGTGCGAACCAGATTTTTGCTTTTTACTTCTTTTTTGATCCGGAATTAAAAGAGCATTCCGGATTTCCATGTAGGTATTTGGTTTTGAAGTTGACGCGAATGCTACTCATTGATTAAATCACTAGGATTTTAATTACAAATAAATGTGCACGAAATTAATCCGTAAAGAGGATTTCCATGTACTTACCATATTTAATTGTGATGATGATCATAATACTTGATGAACAAACACCAATTGAAGTATTATGATCATAAAATGTATAGGATTACGTGTGCAGCGACATTGGTGGTAGATGGTAATGGCTATACTGCAACGTGGGTAGACAACAAATGAGTGCGTACGGACGAAAGAAGCGTTTGAAAGCTTAATTGTGGACGCTCAGCGCATTCTGTTGCAGTAGACGATTTGGATAACCATAGATACAAAACTACGAACCGGATGTTTGGGCTCGGGCATGCTTGACCGTCAGCAGACGTCAGCGCTGCGTAGTGAAAGCGAGCGCTTACTTCGGTTTTACACCCACAGCGCGAGCGCATCGAGCACGACCGGCATGCATACCGGCGCGAATCGATTCGTTGGCGCTCGTGGCCAGGAAGGCACGATGCCCATACAGGACAACAACTTGGCTGTTTAACGATTGCCCATCAAAGATGCGAGTAGGCAACGAATAGCAAGGGGTTTTGGCTTACATATTTTAAAGTAGGTATTAGGTGTCTACAATTCTGCTGTCTCACTTGTTGTTTTCTTTTCCAATGGACAGCAAAAAGGCTAATGAAACACAAACATCCTTCACTTCCAAAATTTTGCAAGTATCCAAAATTCTGCTATTTAAACAGTACTGACTAGCCAAATATTTAGCCCGTCTATCTATGAAATCGTTGCTACTATGTAACTAAACGAGTATTACATTTCACTTGCCAAGAAGTGGGTAATAAATCGGCATTATCATTTTCAGAAATAGCATATTTATAAAAGCAAGTAGGTAGTTTGTTTGTATAACTAAAACTCTTGATAACTGCCAGCCTAGCGACAATTAGTTCCAGTTCAGTTCACTTTTTTCTCATTGTCTGTCTCGAGTTCCGACCGAGTTCTGAAAAAACTAGCGTTTTCAAGTAATCACCTGTCTTAATTTAATACTTGCTTCAATATTTGCTCCATTGGCTCACCGCTTGGCTGAATCCTGTTCCAGTGAGCAGCAAATTGTGGACATTTCTAGAAACTGGCAAACAAGAACAACGAGCACGAAAGTGCCGGTAATTTGGCGAAACATCGTCATAACTCTACAAAGAGCATAATTCCGAGGTATATTACCACTCCGCGGTTGTCTCACGGCCACTTGGCCATCACGCTCAATACGTCTATAACACGACATTCATTCTAAGTGTGCAATTTCATTACATTCGAAACAATAAATATTGTTTGGGCAAGCTTCCATGTGTAATGACCGTCGTCTACCCGCCGCTGTAATTATTTTAATGTGCCGTACTAGTCCAAATTGTTTACAACTCGGCTGCATTCGCTCTTGGCAAATCCAGCAAATATGTATCTACTACGCGAACACTAACCAACCCGCAGCACAGAGCTATCGTATCATCTCAACAGCTATGAAATTATTTATGTGCTCCTAATATGAAATGTTTATGTATGATGCACCGATGCGGCGGTATGATTTGATTATATTTAAGACAAATTATAAATAAATCTCCAGTGTGTTCACCTCTCTCCATAATATTATTAAAATTCAATAACAAGATCAATGTCACACGCATCTCGGACATTTTGCATTCAACGCAGACATTATTTATCTCGTCGGTCGCGGTTCGCGTCGGGGAAAATAATATAAAAAAACGTCGTTGCTTGACAACACTACGTCAGGCAATTTATTTTGGTCGTAACGAACCCATCGCAGCCAACGTATTGGCATTAAGTGCGGCTTTGGGTTGGTTTTCTGGTTTTTTGTCCACGTAGGCGTTGGCGCTAGTGACCGAATTCGCGAAGCACCGTTGCATCGCCAGGTTTCATTGACCCCAGTTTTAGAGCATCTTGAAAAGTTATGTCTTTTCGAGTGCAATTTAACGAGCAGAGAGCGCTGAACCTACCGACAAATCTACGGGTGCTGTACCAGACTGGGGGTTGCAAACAAAAACATTACATTACTCGCCATCCTGGCGCAACATCTCATAAATACCTCTGGCGTGACGGCAACACAATAGAGTAGTATATCAATCGAATAATAATACAGTATTTATTATGCAAACCGCTACAAAAGTCGGTTAATTTAAATTTACAGTCGTGTGTGTAGTTGGCATGATTTGGGCGGTGATGTCATGGACGAGCGATAAGGAGTCGTTCACTCGCGAGAGCGCGCCTCCGGTCGCTCTCCGCAGCGATCTGGCCCACCGACGCTATTTGCGGAACAATGCCGGCGAACATTAAACTCTGCTTTACTTGACGGCTCATCGACAGCTGACCACTGCCGTGTGATCCAAGAAGACCTTTGGACGCTAACATTGACCGATCATCGTGCCGATATCGTCATGATCTAATGGAATTATAATAAGATTACCTAACCGTATTTGATGGAACTGCCTCGATTTATATTCATAAGAGTCGACTGCGCTGTCGTTCTTTTTTTACATCCGATCATAAAATTATCACGAAATGGATGTCTGAGAAAAGGCATGCATGAAACTGAATTCTTAAATTCCCGAGAGTTTCGCGAACATCCAGTCGATAACTTTTAATGAGAAGATAGAGCACGCTGAAGCTTAAGTAGACAATTTCACTCGGGGGCCGTATAAAATTTGAAATCCGAGCTATGTCGTCAGCTGACGGGGCGGGGGAGGCGCGATCAATACGGACACGTGTCGCGGGGGCATACCGCTGGCACGACTGAAAAATACCCGTCTACCCCCGCCCGAGTAATCCCTCGTATTTGCACCGGATTTTCATCCACGCCCAGATCAGATTTAATGCTAAAGCCAGCTTTTGAATTTGCTCACAGCTCTCAATCGGCATCAATATGCAAATGCGACTCCCAGGTGGGCCTTCGCATTCAGCCGGCGACAGATAAACTATTAGCGCGGAGGCGAACGACCAATTAGCTCGATTGTGTCGCCGCGGACAATCCGCGTCTCCCGCTTCGATTGACCCTATTCAACCTCTAGCCTTAAATAACACGCGTTGTATGCCTCAATTACGGCACCGATAAGCATACAGATGAGCGAAGCAAGTTCAAGACTTTGTTCGAAGGTCTCCCCGCGCGTAAACAGTCGTTGATTGATCTCTAACTAAGCAAAATGCGTTGCACATTGAATCAAATCAGTTCAACGTCAATCGATCTGGTGACCCGCATTTAAGGCAATCAGTGGCTAGTGCGTCGCAGGGTTGATCGACGGCGTCTCTGTATCGGGACGTATGATTAATTGCTCGGGTTGTTCGCACGACGCATGCGCCTGTTTACGCGTCTAATCCGGGATCACAATAAAAATAGGTTACAGGCCGGTCAAGAAACCCGACATCGATCGACGTGGAACCGATGGCTGACTTTGAGATCGTTTGCCACTTTAAAGGCTATTGTAGCTAGCTATTTTTATAAATTAAGTTTAATATAATTTCTGGCTTCCTTATTTAGAGCTTTATTCTTTGATTGAAATTCTACGAATAACATTATTTCATAGCCATTTTACTGTCTACAGATACACCTTCTAATACACCTATGACCAGTCTGATATCTAATAATAAAAGCACACAATAAAGCAAATTAATCATCATCGTGAGGTGCGGCCTTCGAGCTGATGTCACTTCGTTTGATCAGAAGCATGATGCTTACGTTATGCTTGCTGAGCTAATTACGTTAATCATGTCCATCATGCAAATTCCTGAACCATAATAACGGCAATATAGTAAACAACTTACGGTTACAGCATACTTCCCGGTTGCTATATTGAAATTGAAGGCACTAAAAGCCTTGTACTCTTACGAGAGGAACCTTAAGAAGGTAATACATCAACGCCTGACCTTTCTCGCCCCATTACTGTGCTTTTCGCGCCTGTACTGCCATTTATTGTCCTCTGCCTCTCATGACCAAGCCCATTCCTTATCCTCGTACCTACTTTATATTCAACATTTCCTCATGCATGTACTTTTATCCTTATTACTTGTTATAACAAGCCATCTTTTATTTCATGCCCACTTCTTTCCTTCCCTCAAATGAAAGTGTGAAAAAAATTCAGCACAACGTTTCTGGTTTATGTCGAGCAAATTAACAGCCTGTTGCGAATCAGACAAAATGGTGGATAAAGAATCAAAACTAAAATTTACCGAGTCCTCGACAGGGCCTCAATAGGCCACTGTGACATTCTTGAGTACTGACTAAGATTAGTCAGAGTGTATCAATCATTTTATTAACTGGTCCGTTGATTAAAAAAAGCTTGTTCCTACCAAAGGCTGTACTGTTTTGAAATTATCTTGCGAGCTGTGGCTCGTTACCAGATGGTAGTAGTTTAATTATATGACTCAGAATGCGGAACAGATACCACTTGAACACATGGGGATTCCCTACAAAAGGATTAAAGAGTGATATGTCTGTTATTTAATCGCCCCTTGTTTGTATTGGTCTCCCGCCAACCGAGCGGCGCTTTCGCCCACGCCCCCGTACTACATAGCTGACCCATTGTTGTCCTAATTGCTCTCCTGCCCTTTCTGATTGTGAATCACTCACTGAATCCGTCCCTGTTCTATTTCCACGCTAATCTATCGCGCGCGTCAAGCCTGTAGCCCGTATGCTAATAGGGACTTGCGCTCGAAATAGGGGATTCTGCGAAAGTGCAGCGCTCGGCTTCTGTTTTATACAACGGAATGCAGCTCGAGATTCTAGCCGTCGGTAAATGGCGCTGACATGGAGCGTAACCAAATGTGAAAGACTCGTCTGGAATCGCAGCAGATTGCAAATGAATTTGCATATTCCTCTGGCGGCGTGCCAGCCGTTTTTGTCGCAATTTATTATCTCGGGCGCCCGTGTTCTCGTGACAGAGCATCGCCCTAAGTTGCGCTGTATACACAAAAAAAACACCCTCTTTTATGTGTGCCACCTGAAATTACGCGATGTTATTCTCAATGTGTTTTATTGTAAGCGGTGTTATGAGCGCATTCCTCGGAGTGAACTGGCGGAGTATCATCCGCATAACGCGTGCAGTAACCCCCGGAGCCGGCTGCAATACGCAAGATTGCTACTTCCGCGTGTTTCTCTCGCCAATTCTATTGTTGTTTTTTGATGAGTCCGGTTGGCCGCTCGTGCCGCGATATCATTATTGTTGTACTTTTTTCTGTGGGATGACTTCTCATTAACAGCAATGGCCAGTTTGCGTGTACCTCGCGGTGAGCAATTATTTATCATCTTCGCGTATCTCATAAGGAATGTATCGGCCGCTAAACATTGCTGACGCCATGTTGACTCACCCGACCTTGCCGCTTTTGTAAGACTTCGCGACAATTGTATTACATTAGCTACGCCTAAATTCGTTTGCCAGCTTGGCAATTCTAGGTCAGCCATTGAATATTGATTAGTGATTAGAGCTTGAACTCTAATAAGTTTAACTTATTAATGTATTGAACATGACATTTATTATTATTTCTTCTTACCCATGAGTAAAGTGAAACCATATTTGTCTTCATAATTAATTTTGCTTGAAGACCCAGCGACAAATTATTCGAAAAATAATGTTGTTCAGGAAATTTACTGTATAGTATAGGATATTCGGCCTCACGATGAGATATCACTCCTCGTTAACAAACAAACGTTAGTCACGGCGGTCCTTGCAAATTGCGGTTGAATTATGTATGTATGTTTCCATGAGATAAGACAATAGCCGCGCTCATCTCCGGATTTAGCCGAGATAATAAATTCCTATGGGTGCACGATATGGACTGCTGCTCATATAAATATGTAGTTCCTCCCTCCGGCCCGGGTCGTCTAAAAGCGAATATTCCGCGAAATCGGTTGTTTACGCGAACGACCGTAGATTGGCGATTTGATTGCATAGCGCGCGTTTGATTGCAATTCCGCTCGACATTGCAACGGAATCGCGTATTTATCACCGTTTACTCTGATATCGATCTGAAGTTTTTATCCACTTCAAGTGTATAAGTGTGAAAATATAAATATCTAACATGTTCATTGATGGTTTCCCGTTGGTCAAGTTTATTCCAGGTGAAAAGGAGTCTAATCTTTTTGGTTGTTGTTCCCGAGTTGAAACCACAAACTATAACCTGATATCTACTCTAAATCTCATTCACAAACACTATGATACTGTTAAATAACATGGCGTCTACTGAAATCCAATAGTTCCTGGTTTGCGGCTGCGAGCAAGTTGGCAACATCGGCGTATCGATCCGCTTGTCCTGCGCCGGCTCTGGTTACGAATAGGGTTGCCACTTCACTGAATATTACTGAAACTTTAAAAGTATGCGCTGCCAAAAATAAGCTATGTACACGAAATAGTCGTTCCGTTATAAATGGCGACTTATGCTCAGCGATTCAGAGGAGTTTTAACGTCAATATAGTACCAATACATGCGTAACTGCAGAGATAATAAAAATTACATAGATTTTGTTCATTCTAAAACTCTAGGGCTTTCGCTGTTACACATCCCCAATAGATAAAATACTGCACAATTAGGCAAGTAAAACATATAAATAAGTGTGTCTGTCTGTGGAGTATTGTCTGTCGCGACGAGACGGAACCAAACCCTTTAGCGACCGACCGCATCTCGGCCTCGGGCGGTGACATGCGCCAAACAAACTTATTGACTTCATTTCTCATGTCTTTGGCTCTGCATTGAAATCTTACAAACTCCACTGGATTTATTGCAGAACAAAGCTACTTCTTAGGTCCTACCTTAGACTAAGGTATCTCTAAGACAATCTTTTAAAAATGCGTGTGAAGCTAACTAGTAGGAAAATCTCGTGAACTCGTGATTTCCGGAAGTAGTTCTGGAGACCCTTTTTTTTTACGCGGAGGAAATGCTTTACGCATACCTACTACCGTGGGGACTGCCTCAACTGCCTTAACTGCCTCGGTGGCGCAGCGGTGAGAGGGTCGCATTTTAAAGCGACGGCTGCGCCAGAGGTCCCGGGTTCAATTCCCGGGTCGGGCCAAAAATATATACCTGGGTTTTTCTGTTTAGAATTTTTCAGGGTAGCCCGAAGTTTGGAAGTTGGCGGTGGTTCACCCCCGTGCCTCGGAAAGCACGTAAAGCCGTTGGTCCTGCGCCTGATCTCTCTCCGGTCGTGTCAGATTGCTGTCCCATCGGGCTATGAGAGTGAAAGGAATAGAGAGTGCACCTGTGTTTGCGCACACACTTGTGCACTATAATATGTCCCGCGCAGTCGGTTAGTCGTTGTGACTGGCCACCGTAGTCGAAATCGGCTAGGGGGACTATTATTACCGTGGGGACGGCAATAGGTGATGTGGGACTCCCTTGACGAATGACAGACCACTCGTCAAGTATACCCACTAAAACCTCCGCGAGCTCCCGCAAGCCGCAATAAGCAGGACGACGAAGGATCGCTTATCGCATGCGCTCCGTCAGTTCTGGAGACCCTAAAGTTCAGCACAACTATGATACTGCAAAAATTTTAGAATATTGTTTTAGTTGGTTCCATAGATTTCTACAATTGACTTATATTGTCGTATAATAGGCCGGTATAGTAGTTACGTGTAAATTATCTATCTTTACACGATTGTAAACTACAAGCAATATATTATTTTCTATTGATAAGATATGGTTCTTTGTCATCACAGATTCTTTGAAAAATAGCTAGATTAAATAGCGTTTAGGTATAATTAATTTAATAGCGAATTAGGTATAATTATGAACAACATTTAAGATACCTCCAGATAGTGATTCGAGGAATTTTGAATTCGATGATGATTGCCTACTAGATTTCAATTTGTGGTTATAATTTAATGAATGTACATGTCATTAGCCCACTTACTATCCATTAGGAACGAGAGGCATAATTTCTACAAATGATTTCTAAATTGATATCAGAAATATGAACTATAAAGCCGGCAAGTTTAAATTGGCCCGCTGACATTCTCGACAGCTTCCCTACACTCGGCCGCTTATTCTTCCGCCAATTAAACAGGCGATGATGATTGATATTGTCCGCTGACATGTTTACGTATCCTTTGTCTCACGAGGCCAGACGCGCTGAAATAACAAACCAGGCCCTCATGCCGTCAGTGTTTTTAGCACTAGCCGTCCTACTCACGCCTTATGCAATTCAACATGATAGAGAGCAAAGAATATACTGACAATAACAGAGTACAGCTCGGGGTTCAAGGAGACCTGAACTCCCACCTACGAGTCTGCAGATTGCCTCCACAATGGGAACGCACCTTTTTGCACGCATTCCAATGAACGAGTGGGATATATCAATTTTATATACGTAGTGAACAGAATCGAAAACCACAATTCACATAAGTGCTTTTTGTTAAAAAACCAGAGACCGGTCCATTATTTAGTTTATAGGTATAAAATATATTTGAGTAGGAATATTCATCATAATCCAAACTTTCGGCCTGATTAGCTTTTATATGCCGTATGTGACTGTGCCTTCCTTTCCCACTGTTCTCGTGACTGGCAGGAAGCATCAATCACGAAGATCACTTACATACCAGTTAGCGCCGCTCGTCTACTAGATAAGACATCCTATCAAGATGAAACAGGTCCGTTAATTGGCAATGCCGATGGTAGCACAGATACCATGTCCAGGTGCTCGGTGCAGGCTCGGGCCAGGCGTTCGGCCTGCATTCCCGAAAGCTCGCCGCCTCTATAAATAGACAGCGTACCACCTCGCAAAGGTTGAACACAGATTTAGACGGCCAAACTTAACTCACACTTATTTTTGCAACAGCCGATGCGGAGCGTTCACCCCCTGATTAGACTTTATCGAGGCTAGAGGCATTGCATTGTATTTACTTTTTTTTGTTAAAGTGAATCCACGTGTTTCTTTCCTTGCCTCGTGGTTTTCATAAAAAAGAGTCAATCAACTTGGCCCACATCATTATACCTTATCATAACTATGAAATAGATTAAAAAATATCGTTTTATACCGGCTTTTACAATCAGTCATTCACGATACTGTTTTATGACGAACATAAAATATGACAAATATGTACTCAATGTAAATAGGTACTCGTTGAAGCAACATATTTCGAAGGACAGTGTGTGTTTCACATCACTCTTGAACATAACCTGTGAACATTTTGATAGGTGTGTCAAAACGAACAAGAACTAACGGCGGTTCCGTCAACAGAGTTATTACTAGTCCAAGCGCGAGAAGTGTGCAGAGTATAAAATGGCGACATGTTTATATCGTGACGAAAGTAGCGCGTGTCACCTCTTCAACACTTTGCGTCGCACCTCGTACATTCTTGTTTTTATTTGCTCAACTAAAATCCCAGACTCATCTAACAACACACCAAAATGTACTGTAAACTTCCCTGTGCTAGATACACAATCTGCCGAGTGACGTCATGGCATTGTCTCAAATGATTCTCAGAACCTTATATTTATCGACTAACAAAACAAGCAGGCTCCTAGATTAACTGCTGTATATTTTATGGGACTTTAATGGGTCATTGCAATCATACGCCTTCATTATGTTTACTCATTTGTTCTATAAATCTTTTGAGATGTTGACTTATATTGATGATTTTATCCTCGGAATATTAACCTTTCTGAAAAGTAACACACAACACATGTGCAGAGTTTATTTTTGTGATACAAATGTCAAAGTTAAGGTTACTTTTCAATTCGAGTGTATATTTTTTGTTTTATTTTAAGTAGGTACGCGGTCGTCCTGTTATTCTTGACGAGTATAAATAACAGTACTATTTTAGTATCAATGTGATACGGGTTTTCCTTAAATGAATATAAATTCAGTTATTTATTTTCCTATGGTCACTGTGCTCATTATTCAATCAATTTATGATAACACAAAATGAACTTAACTCAATATTAGTATTGTTCTTCGAAATGAAAGAACAATACACATCCGCTATAAAATTACATACCAATTCATCCACTATATGTATCGGATAAATTGGTATATAATTTTGGAAAGTTACCAAGCCAATCAACAACAAGCATTACTCTATTCAAAACAATTGATTCCTCTAATCTATCTTACCTAGGTACTTTAGTATGTATGGGTTCCTTTAACTGAGGAGCGTCATAGCTAACTATCTTTGCAAACATCACAGTCTGTCTCAGGCCCGTGCTTATAATATCTCCTATACCTTGTCCTTCTAAAAACCAGTAGGTTTTCATCGTCCCAACGAACTTCGACTTACAAATCACAATGCTTTTTCCAGGCAACGGCACGATAGACTTCCCCGAGTTCCTCACGATGATGGCGCGCAAGATGAAAGACACCGACAGCGAGGAGGAGATCCGCGAAGCGTTCCGTGTGTTCGACAAGGACGGCAACGGGTTCATATCGGCCGCCGAGCTGCGCCACGTCATGACCAACCTCGGCGAGAAACTCACCGACGAGGAGGTCGACGAGATGATCCGCGAGGCCGACATCGATGGCGACGGACAAGTCAATTATGAGGGTGAGTGGGCACCACGCTTTGGGATCACGCCTGGGGACCTACTCTGTGTTTGGGGTTTCTGCCTACTACACCGTAGCAAGCATACCATGACCGTGCTAGGAACGTGCCAGGGAAACAATACTTGCAATATGAAAATTATGACACTGTTCCTACTAGACCGGTTCGTCACCGACCAACACTGTCGCGTGTAAGCACCATCAAAATACGCTCTCGCTCCATATGAAGTAGGGATAGAACGCTGTAAATCCGTTTAGTGGGCATAGTCTCTACTATCGTGTATCGTGTTGCTTTTCGTGTCTGATAGGCTCTTAGCACGATCATGGTATGATGAGGTGTAGTGGGCCCAGATCTTTAGAGCCAATATATCTACGTATTATGGAGTGGGACATCTGGTCCGCTGGAGTACTTGTGTGAAGAGAACCAGGGTATAAGTGTATTGATGTCTTGGTCTTGTTGACCAAAGGTCTCGATATGAGACCATGAAGCTTTTGCAGAGATCAGCTTGCGCTTAAAGTTCTATAAAAGTTTGACTTTAAGAAGGCAAACAAATGTCTTCGTCTTGATATCATTGGTAGACTCGATGATATATTTTATTTTATTGATTAAACATTCATTAGTAGAGAAAAGAACCACTTTAGTTTGCCGCCTTTGATAGCGCAGCTTAAATTTTTAGGCGTAAAATGATAAATAGTCGGACTCAATTAACTTGTACTTCTGGTTCTGAAGGCTTCATTACGATAGTAGTAAAGAAATATAATGGGATAAACTGTATTTATAAATGCGTTATTATTATGATTGATAAGATCAGGATAGGCGGTTTTGGTTTTTCTCGACATTATGTAGACATTAAATGTACATTCGTTTAGTTCGCGAGTAATATCGTCCATTTCACACGCAATACAATGCGATTGATACCGCGCTGGATGTTTGCAAACACTTGCGAACGCAATCACAGCCATTGTGCATTCTTACATATCCGTAAGACTTTTCGCGATACAATTTAGTTTTTAAAC
Source organism: Pyrausta aurata (assembly GCA_963584085.1). Classification (NCBI taxonomy): domain Eukaryota; kingdom Metazoa; phylum Arthropoda; class Insecta; order Lepidoptera; family Crambidae; genus Pyrausta; species Pyrausta aurata. The sequence continues at coordinate 11,223,321 of OY757260.1, forward strand.
ATTTCACGTCTCCAGTTGACATTTCTTATCGAAGTTTGTATTTTTTTTTTGTTTGAAATCCTATTTTTTTTACTCGATTGTCTCGATGTATTTATTGGAGAATGCGTTTTATATACCACCCTCTAGCAAACTAAGGTCTGTAACACATAGCATGCAGCAAACACACTAACACGGTTGGGTGTTGCTTACGTCCACCAAATACAAGATGGTGTTTCCATCGGCGCGAGAGCAGTTACAATGTTTACTTTACACTTGATTTATGGATACTACAAATTCTTTTAGAATTTATACAAAGGCATTTTATGATTTTAAAACAAAGTAATGTATCATCGTCATCAGTAAAAATGTGTAGCTAAAGTCAACACTACAAGCTTATAAATTATTTCGTGTAGCGTACTGTAAATGTTGGACCATTTATCAGAAGTATGTAGTGTTATGTAATGTAAGTCGTTATAAAAAGATGTTTTCAAAAATCATAGACATTGGGTCAGGTTCATTTGCCTATGCCTACATCTTGTATGAGTATATTTTTTTTTGCAAAATTCTGCACGACCCACACGTTAAAAGAAATATCATTATAGGCAGCCTATTGACTGTGACTAATTGATATTTGTTTCGTTGTCGTGGCAGGCTAGTGGCAGATAGACAGCTGACAATCGTTTGAATTTATGATTTTCTACTAAAAAAACTTTCATAAATCAGAGCAGAGGTCTATTACTAAGAAAAAAACAACAATCTGCACGATTTTTTGCATTGTTCTTTTGTTTCATGAACGTACATTGACCTGACCCATTTGTATGTGACTTTGTATTTGACATCAGTATATTGAGATTGTCCATTTCGAGTTAGTATTCCTACATTTGAATCGCCTGGTGCGTGGCCCGCTTGCTGCCTGCATGATCAGTGTTGGTTGCGCTGCGGCGGCACACACTTCGCCCCTCGCACCCGTCGCCGGCATATCGTCCGCGTAGTAGACGCTACTGTATAATGTGTATTGATGTGGATTATACACATTTTCATATTTCTTTTACTTGTAATGTTTTAATATTGAAATGAAAGTGTGGAGAATCCTCCTTGATATCATTTGACAGCTTCAGCTCGATACGTGAACGTTATGTCGACGAGACCCCCATTCGCTTACCCGTTTACTCAGTCAGAAGGCGGACCGCGACTGCGTGTACGGGCGAGCCGTGTCGTCTACAGTATCACCCGACCGACGTTCTCTCTTGCAGACTTCCATGCACTCGCCAAACTCATATTCAGCCGCGGCGACGGTAGCCGTTAGCGTTGCCGCCGCGCTTGTGACCCTAGTCTCGTAACTAACCATAAGAAAAGACTCTACGATAACGCTGTGATCTCGAAACGATTTCCCCCGGTAGTGTGTAGCAATGAACCCACCGGCCCACGTCGACGGTACGACCATAGGTACTTGCCAGTGTTAATCTGAATGGTTTGCTGCTCGTTATTAACTGTTCCTCCTGACATGTTAGCTCCCCTCCCGCGTCCCGCTCACATCTCGTTGGGATCTCACCACTTGACTCTTCGATTGTGTCTCTCTCACTCACTTGGCGACGGATCGTCTGCAATTTTGTCTCTAGGACAGAATTGCACTCGTCCGCTTCACAGGAACGCAAGTCCTGTAGATTGGTGCATGTGTCTAATGTTTGTAATAGAATTTTCTTTGGAAATACCACCTGGTGATCGGTCGAGGCCCCGTGGCCGGTGGGTCCGCGACAACGAGCAGCAACCGCTCTATCGTGTAGGCACGTCACGACTGCAGTTCTAGCGGAGTTCAATACAGTCCCGCCGCCGCGGCGCACACACAGGCAGCCACCCGCGTAACATTCACAGCCACGGTACAAAT
>OY757260.1:11225384-11474208 GCA_963584085.1 Pyrausta aurata
CGCAGAAGTTACCAGGGAATGATTTTTTGAAATTTTTAATTTTGCCAAAAAATCAATCTTATTTTAAGATTCTATTTTATTTATTGATCAAAAACACGGCTCTGGATATAAATATTTAGAATTAATTCACTCTCATTGGTGTAATTGTATCGAATCGAATATTTTTTTTTCCAATATGTTATGTAATGTTATGATTTATGAAGTGTCGACACTGACGACCACCATTGTGACCACTGACGTAACATATCTTAAGAATGTCGCGGCAAATTCGTCTCTTGTGTATCCCCTCCGCCCGCACCCCTTACAGTCCCCGCTCTCGTCTTTCCGCCCGCACCCCTGTACCCCGCAGGCGAAGTCTCAACGAAGCGGTTTACCTATAGAGATGTTTCTGGCGCTCGAACGAAGTGAGAGCGCCAATAATTCGAGAGTGAAATGGGTGCTTTCACCCGAGTTAAACATACTATTTTTCATTTCGACTGTGAGGAAAACATTAAATTTACAAAAGTGGTTGTAGATGTCTTGGTGAGGTATTATGTAGTTCAGCGAGAAAGGAAAACTCAAGTTTTGAACAAAATATGACAGTTGATTTACAGTACTAACAACACCTAACACGATTAGAAAGAATAACGGCACGAATACATGAAAACAGAGTACAAAAAAGCAGAAAATATCAAATAATTAAAATCTTTGTCAAGATTATCGATCGATTTTTTTCCACAGATAATAATAGAATCCAAAAATATTTTCTTTTTTTTTATAAAAGTTTTAACGGCTTTGGACGAATCCTTCCATACCTACTTACACAATATGATTTTCAATTTATAGCTAAGCAAAAATGATTGTTATTTTAATAACATTATGTGACTCAATTATCTTTGGTCCAAGCTTTGGCAGCAGGCCTTGACTCTATGCCATATCAATTAAAACTAAATTACTTTCCACCCTAGGGATGGATAAGCTATTTTCCACCGGCTATCTACACAGGAAAGTTATATTTTCCGAACAGGAGAAATGAAAAACAATTTTTACTTAAAAGAAATCCTCAATCGTATCCTAGAAATGTAACAACCCTGATATTGAATAAACAATTGTATTTGTATTTTTGATATTATAGGGTGATAAGATAATGAATGTATTGACCTGATCTACTCAAGTTAATCCGTTTCAGTACTGGTTAGGTTAAGGTCAGGTTTTAACTCATAAATGGCTCATAATACAAGCAATACAATGTAAAGGCGCATAACGCCATCTGTTGTGTATGACACAAGGTATTTGTAAAGACTTTAAAATCACGATTTTGGAACTCGGTCATGACTCGTGACACGAGAAGGTGCTTAGAAATGTACCCACCAGTGACCTGCCTGTGGTAGTAGCCCCACAGCGGGAAGCGCCAGGGCCGGTCGCCCGTGACGGCGCCGGCGCGCCGCAGCGAGCGCCACGCCGCGCCGCTGTTGCTGAAGCAGCCGAACGCGCCTCCGCCCGTGGCCAACAGCACGCCGTCTGAAATCATACATATTGACTGTTTTTGGTTGGGAACTGCTGTAGCGACATCTTTGATCTGCCGCTGTCACTACATATCATCGCAACACGCCGACTCGGCTCGACACGACTAGATGGCGCTGTTAGTCGATGTATGGAGACTTAACCGCGATATTAAAGATTTAGATCGGACCTTGGTCCCCGGCCGTAGCGCCCGGTCGGTAGGAAGCGCTTCCCTTTGCCTTCCTAACATAGTTGCGCCAAAGAGCATCATAATTTCACCCAAATGCCGTCTGTGGCAAAGCATGAGGTGTAACATAAAATTTTACCACGTTTTACGCAAATAAACGATTCTATTCTACTTACGCGTGAGAGTGCCGATGTCCATGACGAAGGCGGGCTTGAACATGGCCTGTCCGTACACCAGCGCGTCCGCCATCATCAGCCGCCCCTCCATGTCTGTGTCCTCTATCTGGAATAAATATAATACTTACTGATAATTTATCTTGTTTACACAACTATCGCACTACCTATAATTCGATGGAAATTGTGGGTACTAATGTGCCGTTCCCAGAAAATGAAATGAAATTTAATAGTGAATAAGAATTGGGTGACAGTGATAGCAGTTTGGAAACTGAGGAAATTTCCAGGAAAGTTTCCCATTTTTATGTGCGTAACTGTTGGTGTACGTAAGTTTGACATCATGCACCGACTAGTTAATCCTAAATAAACTACAAGTGCATTATTTTAAAGTTTTTATTGGGTTTCTAAAGGCGGTGCAGATTTTACATATTTTTTATTTCTTGACATTTCGTTTTTTTACCCATACCTCAAAAAGTATAGTCCTAGAATTTATTATTTATAAAAATTGCCTTATAAGCCGCTGCTAAGTTTCAAAGATTTTACTTTCTTACCGTATTTAAAGTTTGTCATTGGAAACATTGGAAAAGTTCACTGTGAAAAAAAATACTGGAAATTGAGAATATTCCCTGCGGCCATTACTAATCGTGGGCCTCTCACGGATCAAAGTCAGGAAGTTCGACATTTCTTTCATACATTTTGCGTTGAATTTGTAGCATTCTCTGAGCGGCTATGCTATAGCAATGGTGAATTTCATCTTTAAACAATAGTCCTTTTAAATAAATAAAAAGTTATATAACCTGTATCGAGAGTCCGTTGAGCGCTCTCACGACGTCGCCGACCTTCATGCACTGCCCGCTCACCATGTTCTCGCAAAGCGGTATGCAGGCGCACACGTTGATTGGTACCTGGAAACATTTCATTATTTTTTTTTTTACTTTTACAAATACCCTGTCTATGCCTTTGATAAAGTCTAGAGTAGAATTGTAAGTCCAATGTAAGACGACCGATTTGGCGCAGTGGTTAAGAAATTGGCTACTGCGCCAGAGGTCGCGGGTTCGATCCCCGCACATTACAAACATTTGTGTGCATGAACATGTCTGTTTGTAGTGGTCTGGGTGTTTTCTATGTATAATATGTATGTATTTACAAAAAAAAAAAAAAAGTATTTAAGTATGTTTATATCCGTTGTCTGGTTACCATAGTACAAGCTTTGCTTAGTTTGGGACCAGATGGCGCTGTGAAAAAAAAAAAAAAAAAAAAATGTAGCCTTACGAAGTATGCGGAAGAAAACGTGTAATGATTTTCTTGTGATATCTTGGAAATTCCATAATAAACGTTATCTACGAAAGCTACGTAGTATGCCGTAGCATTGCGTATCCTACCGGTAGGATTCCGTGCGTATTCTTCTATACCCACAAGGCACCCTCTGAAAATCAGTGTCGTGGCATGCGCCTCTTGCTGCCACGATGAATGCTGAGAGGGTGCCTTTTCGGCTCATTCTTATTGTAAATGTAATTATGTGTGTGTCTGTTTATTGTATTTGTGTTTACGTGTCAGTGTATTGTATATATGTTTGTGAGTCGAATAAATGTATTTTCTTTCTTTCTTTCTTTCTTTGGTAGGCTAAGGTAGACTTCCAACACTAGTAGTACCCTAGTACATAAGGATGTTTCAATTATCAATATTGATTTCCCTAGATTTACGTATTTATTTTTACTTTTTATGGGTAAAGCAGGATACTTATTATATTTTTTCTAGTAATAATCTATTTATTTGACACCGGCTCCATAGTGAATACATAGTAATTTCTTAAAAACTCCATAAAAAATGTTATATACGAAAGCTACCTAGTATTCCATTCCGTAGCCTACCGGTAGGCTACCGTGCTTTTGGTAGGCTACGGTAGACTTACAACGCTAGTCTAGACTACGACTACTACAACGTGCTAGGAACGTGTCAGGCATAAAAATATTATGACACTGTTCCCACTAGACCGTTCAGTCACCGACCAACACCGTCGCGTGTCATACACGGAGCGTGTCAGCACCGGCTGAACTGTCCTGAACAGCCTGTCTAGTTTAACATAGAGGTCATTGACTTATACCAGTGCCAAGGACTACTGTTTTTAGTATTAGGTCTGCGGTTTTTAGTAGTTTTCTTGTAGTTTTTCTGTTGTCATCTATACTATCGAGGTCAGGACGAGGTGCAAGCGTGATCAGGTGAGATTGTGGCCAAATGTCTGCCTAGATACTATAAAAAGCGTTTTTCATTTAAAAGTGGTAAGGCGGCGGTGTCCTCGACCGTACCTTGAGCTTGGCGAGGATCTTGAGCGCGGCGAGCGCGACCGCCGCGCCGGCCATGCTGCCGCGGTTTTCCGTCATGCTCTGACATGGCTTCAGGCATAGCCCGCCGCTGGAATACGAGAATACTTGATTATTGACAACAAACTTATATCAAAAGTTTAATATACGGAAGAACACGAAGGGTATCTGAACTACCACAACAAACACAATTTTTGTGACACTAAGTATATGTTAACAAACACTATACTGTTTAAATTACGACATAATTTTAAAATTACTTAAGGATTAAAGCAAATACAGTTGGAAGTTGTCATTCCTCCACCGCCTTTGCAGATGTAGGTCATCGGTCGGTGGTCGACGCCCAAGAACATGTACTGCGAATGGCCTCATGAACTTCAGCTAGACAAGTACTTCAGCTTTAGGTCTTTGCTTGCTTTGGCTCTTATGCCTGCACCTTAAATCCTAAATAGCTAGCTACAACCGCGTATTGTGGCCAACTCTCGACTGTCAAAACTTGGTAAAAATAATATTAGAGGTACACCCGCCCGCACCCCTCACGCACCGCGCCTCTTAAAGAGTCTCTAAAAATACTTAAGAATATTGGTGTAGTTGTATGACTATTATCCATATATAACTGCCTCGGTGGCGCAGCGGTTAGAGGATTGCATTTTAAAGCGACGGCTGTGCCAGAGGTCCCGGGTTCGATTCCCAGGTCGGGCCAAAAATTCCTGAACCTAGGTTTTTCGGTTCAGAAATTCTCAGAGAAGCCCCGAGTTTGGAAGTTGGCGGTGTTTCACCCCCGTGCCTCGGTGCGCTCGTAAAGCCGTTGGTCCTGCGCCTGATCTCTCTCCGGTCGTGTAAGATTGCTGTCCCATCCGGCTATGAGAGTGAAAGGAATAGAGAGTGCACCTGTGTTTGTGCACACACTTGTGCACTATAATATGTCCCGCGCACTCGTTGTGACTGGCCACCGTAGTCGAAATCGGCTAGGGGAACTATTATTATGACTTATCTTGGCTACGAATACCACGATCTATACTAGATGCTGTGCTATTCATGTCTACGGGAAACTCTTTTATATCCTGTATCTAATAAGCTAGCTATATCCACCAGTATCTTTGTGATAGTCACTTGTTAAAAGAGACACCAAATTCTGTATAGCTCCATTCTGACAACTTTGCCTACAAATCTGAAAATCAGTGTCGTGGCATGCGTCTTGCTGTCACGATTAATGCTAAGAGGGTGCCTTTTCGACTCATTCTCGATGTTGATGTTAAATAAGTGTGTGTCTGTTTATCGTATATGTGTTTACGAGTCAGTGTATTGTATATGTGTTTGTGATTTGAATAAATGAATTTTCTTTCTTTTTTTCTTTATAGTACAGCTAGCTTACTCACCTGTCAAAAGTGACTCCCTTAGCCACAATCAAGATGGGAGGCTGCGCTTCCCCCGCTCCTTTGTACACGCACTCCAAGAACATGGGTGCCTCGCAGGAGCCGCGCGCGACGGCGAGGAAGGCCTGCATGTTCTGCGCCACGATCCAGTCGCGGTCGCGCGCCTCCACCTGCACGCCGAGGGGGCAGAGCGTGTCTAGGGCGGCCTGGAACGGAAATATAAAAGTAAAAAAAAAATAGTTGAAAATAAAAAAAAAACTGAGCTAGCCATAGATTTCACACCCAAATGTACTATTTTTATGAGCTCACTAGCGGTCCCAGCGAACTTCATTTCGCCCCGGCCCCGTTTTTCGGGAATTTTCTTTGCTATAAACCTCACGAAGCCTGAGACCTTTCCAACGAATGCAAAACCGTTCGTGCAATGGAAATCGGTTCGTGCGTTCTGGAGTTATAGCGTCAGGAAGTTACTTATTTTTATATTGTAGATAAATAAATTTATTCATAAGAACAGACGATCCTAGTTAGTTGTTCGAAATAAAAGAGATAAATTTAATTTTATGATGTCAAAATGTGACAGGTCTATCTTTATTTTGATTTTGTTTTACCTAAAAGGTTTCTGCCTACTACACGGTAGCATACCATGACCGTGCTAGGAACGTGTCAAGCAAAAAAAAAATGTATTTAAAACTATGACACCTTTCTCACTAGACCGTTCCGTCACCGAACGACACCGTCGCGTGTCATGCACAGAGCGTGTCATCACCGAAAAAAAACGCTCTCGCTTCATATAACGGCGAGACAGAACGCTGTAGATCCGTTCAGTGGGCAAAGTACTACGAAAAACGAAATCCGTCAAATTGATAGACGTTTTGTCCCATTATCCGAAGTAGATAATTCGAAGCATTTCGTAATAGGGATGCCATACTAAAAATGTTTCAGATCCGAAAAACTATAGTCGTATTGACGGATTTCGTTTTTCGTAGTAGACCGCCTGATTCGCTCCTAGCACGATCATAGTATGATACTGTGTAGTGAATCTTTAAGCGAAAGAAAAAGACAAAAAAGAGAAGATGTTTTATAGTCACCTGCGCTAGATCAACAGGCGTCATATTATTAGCGGGCATATCTGACAAGAACCGCGCCCAGTTCTGCGCGCGCGCACGTATGGAGCCGGTGCGCCATAGCTCTGCGTCTGCGCCGCCGTACGCTGTCACCGCCATCTCGGGAGCGCGGTCTGCGCATGATTTGAACTCTTGGAACCTGTAATTAAGGTCCATGTTACAATTTTATTACGGCCGATATGCTATAAATAATGAAGTTATAAATAATGAAACAAAAGGATTCGTTTTGCGGATATGAAGCATTTTTAGTACGAAATGTTATAGCCTAGGTAAACCGCTTCATTGACCTGCGGGGCGCGGGGGGAGGCGATAGCGGGTCGCGCGCGGGGTGCGGACCGCTCACTAACCACGCTCTCGTCTCCCCCCGCACCCCGCCGGCCCGCAAGCGAGGTCTCGATGTAGCTATAACTACGAAATGCATTGAATCCCAAAAACGATTAGCGGATTGACGATTTCGTTTTTCGTAGTAGGCCTCCAGGTCCAGCCACACAACTATGACGTATTTATGTTGATACGATTGGTTTTGAAAGTGGGGGGCGTGCCTCTCAGAGAGAGACAGACAGTTAAACCGTTTTGTTGCACCTACACCAATGAGAGACAATAAATTACTTCGCTCCGATTAATAATTTTGAACACTAATCGCATACATAGCTCTGATCCCAAAGTACGTAGTGTTAACCCAACGAAAATAAAACGTCCTTTTTTATTGTCTATGGCAGTCGATGACGTCTGTCATTTGAGTAGAGTCGCGCGCCCCCCTTTCTTTCCGCCTCTCGTCTCGGTCGGTCGGTCGTCGCTTGCGCGTGTCTTGGTGTGAACTTATATTGTATTTGTTCTCGTAGTATTTATTAGATTATACTTGTAAGCCTGACCTCTTGTTGTGATTCAACCTGGCATCCGATTACATTTAAGATGAGTATACTTTTGGTATTTTATTTATCACTATCCCAGTGAGCCCTTAATAGTAGCTAATGCACTTGTATTATGAATTAAAGTAACTGACGGTTGAATGTGAATACTTTATGTATCTTTGCTTCTTTCACACTGAGTAAGGCGTATTGTAACGGCACTGACCTCCACGCAGCAAGCTCGGCGGCTTCGGCGGCGGCGTCGGGGACAGCGGCGCCATCCACGGCGACGCTCGCGCACCCGCGCTTCTGAAGAGCGCGGACGCCGGCACCAACGCCGACGCGGACGTTTTCCTATGAACACAACGTGTATTTTAGTAAATTAATAAATAATATACAGTGCGGAAGTCTTGAAAATTATCTGGGAAGTTCATTACTAATTTTGCTTAAAGCAACAGAAACGTTTATTTTTGTAAAATGAACATACATTGCAGATTTTAAAAAACCGCCAAACGGGTTTCAAACGACGGCTTTCGATTTATTTATTCTATCCATTAAGTTTATGTATGTATTTTACTGATACCAGTACCAGTGAAGACATGTAAATGGCCTTGTTTTTATTTAAATTATTATTCAATCTTTTTCTAGTCTTCCAAAAATGTAAAATACATAAATAAAGTACCTAGTATCTCAGTCTGAAAATTTTCGCCGTAGTTTTAGATGAATGATTAAGGATGTGGAACAAAAATAAGTTTAAGGCTTGTCCTAACTTATTGTTATGAACATAGGTTCACCGAAAACATAATCGTTGTAATATAGCTCACTCTGGTCTTGTCCAGCTGTTCCAGCTCGTCGAAGCCGGGGTCCTTGGGCCCGAGCGACGCGAGCGCCACCGCCGAGTATTCCGGCAACAGGTCCGTCACCACGAACGACTTGCCCAGCTTCAGATCGCTTGAGAGACTGCGAACAAAGTATCAATGTCATAAGTAAAGTTTCATTGATATCATAACTTACTTACTGCCCAAAATAGAGCAATGGAATCGAGGATCGCGAATTTGCATGAGTACCACAACGTGTGCTGTACTTTTTACGCAACTTATATGTCAAGCTGCTGGTATCATTAAGATGAGTAAGTATCCGATGTATCTATCATCATCATAATCATCGTTATCAGCGAGGATGTTCTCTGCCAAACACAGGCCTCCCCCAAAGCTTTTTACACAGAAACCAAGCACATCCAGTGTGATTCTGCAATTATTACAAGTCATCTGTAATTTTGTATGTTTTTTGTATTTTTAAGGTTTAAGAAACCTGTAGCTTGGCAGTTTATTCGCTAAAATAAACTTACCTGCTTAAGTGCTGACATAGCTTGCCGCCGCTTTTCTGATTGGCCTCCTCTGCAGCTGCTGTCAGCTCGAACTTGGAGCCATTCTCGTATACGCCCAGCACCAGACCTTTCTGATAAGTTCAAAAACAAAAGAAAGTGCTTTAGGGACTAGCTTGATTTAGGAACCAGATCTTATACAAGACAAAGTCTGTTTTTGATAATCATTTATAATCACCCATTTGGGAATATAGGGCAATAAATAAGTTACATCTAATACTAATAACTAATTATAGTAATATAATAGTTCCCTTAGCCAATTTCAACTATGGTGGCCAGTCAAAATGACTAACTGACTGCACGGGACATATTATAGTGCACAAGTGTGTGCTCAAACACAGGTGCACATGTATATTCCTTTATTTCCTTTCACTCACATAGCCCGATGGGATGGGACAGCAATATTTTTACCTTGTACTGGTTATAAAAGCTAACATCATCAATGAAAATTTTATTTTATATGTATGAATAGTGTTCACCAGCAAAATAAATAACAAATCAGGTACACATTGAAATGTGAATTGACTTAGTTAGATAAATATAAAACAGCAAAAAAAGGGAGAAAGCAGGAGTAGCACCCTACCACCACCTACTCGTACCTTGCTTCCATCTAAGCTCTTTTCATTGGATGATGAGCTGGACTCTTCAGTTGAACACTCATCTTTTGTAATCTCACTGCTATAAAACCTCTTTGGTACTGCCTTGTATAGTTCTTTTGTGATAAAATACCTTCCACTGTAAAACAATTTAGCAAGAGACATTATTAAAATAAACAAAAATATTCATGGATACAAAAAATTGTGTACTGTCATAAAAAAAACTGAACCTACTAGATTTTAAGGACACTAGAAAAACTAAATCATATTTAAATATGGAAGGGTAATAGAAGTTTACATACAAATAATTGAAACAAAAGTGTAGCTAAGGTATGGGCCTAGGTCTGAATATGAACTGAAGTAAAATGTTTGCTGCACAGTTTTTCATACTTACATTGTTTATTGAATTTTGTAACACACACAAATTCAAACAAGCAGTATGTAATCATCTTTTATTACCAATGTTAAGCTTAAATGTGGTAGTTTTGGGCACATGTCTTATTGTTAGAGATATTCTAGTGTCTCTAGGTATAATAGCACCTCTTGTGTAGGTATTACAACACATATTTAGATTGGCAATATTATCATCCAAACCATCCTCGGTCACTTCTTCTATACAGTGCAAATAATGACTGAAGAGTTCATCTTGTAATATCAAAAGGCTTCTAGGTTCCAAAACAAAAGAGAATGCATGTGACATTGTTGAATCACCCTCTTCACAGTTAGGCTCCAAAAACTTTAAAACAATGTGTGAGCCAAGCGAAATAGTTGTAATCGTCGGGTAAAATAGCGAACCATCCAAATGAGGCATGATGCCTTGGCCAGGCAAGTACTCGTTAATCAAAACATGATTAGGTCTGTTACCATCCATGACATTTAAACTATGTATTCGCTGAAGATAGGTATCGAGCCAGGACGGTATTGTCTCCGCTATCATTCCCTTGCTGTGTGGAATACCACCCCAGTTCTGCAAACGCCGGTTAGAAAGTTGAGTCCACTTAGGCTTTGGCGAAGAGTAAATATTTGATAAAATCGTGGTTTCCTCTGCCGTTGAAACAAACTCCGACACATAGAATGCAGATGCCGGAATCTGAAAGCAAATTCAAATATGAAAAGATTGTTAGCTAGTATACTTTTTGCTTTGAAAAGTTAATGATGTTTAGGTTATGTTTATAAAGTTCATACTTTCGGCACTCTAAAACTGCGTAAATTTTCAATAACTATATTTGCCATGGTGTAGATAACAAAGACACGTATTATTGGAAATATTTAGTTTTAGTTTAAACAGTTTAAACGTAAAAGCACAGAGAATATGTAAAAGTATTGGAAAACACAAACAAAAATCAGCAGTACAAATCAGCTGCTGTCGCTGTCTGTCTGACGGACGGACGGACGTTTTTTTGACAGGTAATCCGTTTCGTTCGTAGCAAAGTGCAAGGAATCACTAAGGCCGCGTTCCGAGTTGCGCCAATATCATTGTGAGCGCTGTGAGCGACAAAAGCCGTTCCGAATTGAATATCGCGCTGACAGCGCTGTTGACGCGATTTCATTTCGGAACGGTCTATTGGTGGCTAACGAGCATCACAAGCTGTCATCATCAGCTGGCTGTCATATCATATCTATGATTAAATGGGAAATAATTGGGGAGCGCTTTTGTTTCGCAAAAACCTTGTTAGAAACTAAGTATATATTTTGTTCATCAATAATTAATCAATGTATTATTATACAGTGATGATGATAGTGACAGTCAGTCATCATTCATCGTCTTCGGATTATGAAGATTTTGTAGTACAACACAAACAATAGAAAATCTAGAGAACACTTGAAAAATAATCAAATCTTACCTTTTCATTACCTATGTATGTGTGAGACAATATAAAACTGTTTTATTTTACCACTATCTATCTGACCTCTATGGCTTCGGCTTGGATCTACGCAGCTACGTGAGAAATGTTTTCTGCCGGCCGGCGCCTATAGCGTAGTGATTGATGTGGGATAAAGGAATAGAAAGCCCCTTCTCATTGAACAAATTAAACATTTATTAATCTTATAAATTTATATCAGTAAGTTAAAACACTATAAAAACAAAAATCAACTATTTATTAATCTTAAGATATATCATAATCTTCTATTAAGATTTTCTTGACAAACGAATAGAAATTTTAAAATTTTTACTCTAATCATAATAATAAAAACTTTCACAAATAACAAGACTTTGAAAGAGAAATCAACAACAAATTACTAGCAGTCTCAATAAAATCTTAATCTTATGAAGGTACTTACATTATCTATTAATTTTACAATCACAAAAAAAATACAACATGTCAGACTTATATATAGTGTAATGCCTGATACAATTTTGTACAAAAGTTTACTTCCAGTCATTATGTAGGTCGGATTCGTTTTCAGCATTTTCTTTGCAATCTCGTTAAGTAATATTCTGTGTCTTTTGACGAAACTGTCTTTTTTTCTTCATATAAAGTTCTCAATAACAAAATACGTGCAACACTACAAATGAAGAATGTAACTGATCGCAAGTTCTCTGTAAACAAGAAATAGTGAAATTTATATTAATAACTACCTCACATTTGAGGTAAGCCTTTGCCCAGCAGTGGGATGCTTGATAATAAACATGACATTAACCACATACATACAAGAAGGAGGAGAAAAATATAGGAAATCTGAGACGAACTGGGATAAGGCGGGTTAAGAAAATAAGTTAAAGATGGGCTAGGTGCAAGTGTGTCAGACTCTAGTGTCTTAGCTTGCAAACAAGTTAGATTGACAAAAAATACTGCTAAACTGTACCTTCATTCTCTTCATAATTGTTGATGCTGTCCACTGGTTGTTAATACTGAAATTAAGAATAGAAACTAAACATAGCGTAGAAAACCCTTTGTGGGACTTGCACACGATGATTTAACCTATGATTACGCTAACCCAGGATTAACTCATCGTTCTGTCTCTGGCAACGTCAAATAAAATGACAGAGACAGAATGATAATTTAATCCTGGGTTAGCGTAATCCTGGGTTAAATCATCGTGCGCAAGTGGACCGTGAGTGAATAGTTAGATACGGGATTGCTACCATGTACCTTATTATTTATGAGCTTCTGATATTTCTGCACTGTTGCAAGCGCCATGATCATAGAGTAACAACAACAACAGTGTCAGATTTACTTGATTACCTCCTTTTTTGAGGTCTGTAAAAATATACTGCTAAACTTTACCTTCATTCTCTTCACTATTGATGGTATCCGGTATTGATACTGAAATTAAGAATAGTAAATTAATTAATCGGATAGCTAAAACATATGTCAGTTATGCTACTTCAGGGGAACATTAATGACTATTTTCGACCTAAAATTAGTGTACTACCCGTTTCAGATGATAAAATCCAGGTACAAATTATAATAAAATTTGACTCACCGTCATATTCTTGACGCAGTATTTCTTTCCCTGAGAAGTTTATATTCTCAGTTCTTTCCGAATCCGTTTGGTTTGAGACAATTGCAGGCAGACTGAATGTCGAGGGAATTATTTTCTACATCCTAGACGGTTACTGATTCCTAAACAAACACAGAATCTGAAATTGCAGCGAAATTACGAAATCTGGGGTTATAAAAGTTATGAATACTTGTATTGGCCAAGTTGTGAACAATAAACTTACCTTGTTGTGCTCTTTCATACTGTTCCATGCTTATATCTACTGAAATATCTTTTCCCGAAGTTTCCTACTACCAAGATGCTCGTCCGTGCCAAGATAATGTAATTTTTCTAATAGTTCTGTTTGTTTGTTTTTGAAATTATTGGAATGAACTACGGAATAAAACGTCAAATGCGTCAATGTGACAGCTCGCTCACGGCGCTATCGCGGCAGAACGATATCACTGTGAACGCAAGATGGCGGTGGTAGTGACGTCATCCGTGACGTCACGACAGCTATCGTTGGCGCGCTCACACCAATTCGGAACGGTCTGTAAGCACGCAAAAATCGCTTTTATCGCTGTTGTCGTATTACGGAACGTTACCTAAGAGTCTAAGATACCGATTCAGCTTATTCAAAAATCAAGCAAGAAATCCTTACGAGACTAGCTAGACCCGGCGCTTTATCCTTATCTTATACATCAAAGCCTTTATAAAACAATTCAACTCTCATTTTGCTGCAAAGCAAAAGTTTGTTATTTCAATCTAAGTATGAATAACCTAAGAAACAAACAAAACGCATCTTTTTGATCACAGATTAGTAAGTGTTTTTTATTAAATTACGTTTAGTTTATTTCTGCTTTTATTACATCATGTTATAAAGTTTTCTGTGGGCACCTCCAAAAACTACAAAACGAATATTTTATTTATGAAATGGTCTAAAAAAACCAATGAAATATTTTTTAGAAAGATTTGCTTTCGTATCTTTTAAATAAAAATAGGCCATCTCATGTCAATTTTCAGTGAAAACTGGCGAAAACACAAAACGCAAACAGCTCCTATTTTTTGACAGAAGCGTACGGAGATAAAAATGTTATTTGTTAATTTTTTGTAAATATTTGTTAGATGAGCAATAGTAGAATGTGATCACAATGGGCGGTTGCATCGGTATAACTAGAAGCAGAAGCGGACCTATAGAGGAATCCTCGGGAACTGTGTCGCGTCCCAATTCTGGTACGTGGTGCATCATTGTCGCCGTGGAGACGAGTATTCGCGGTGTACTGAGTGTGTTTTTGTTTTAGGCGGGTTAAGGAAGAACCAGTCGCTTTGCCATGAAACGATAAGGTGGAAATCGGATGTGCCATTGACTGAGGGACAGTTGAGGAGTAAACGGGATGAGTTTTGGGACACAGCGCCAGCTTTTGAAGGTCGAAAGGAGATCTGGGACGCGCTACGGGCGGCGGCGGTAGCGGCTGAGGCGATGGACTTTCAGCTAGCCCAGGCCATTCTGGATGGTGCCAGTGTGTCTGTTCCTAATGGGTATCTCACAGAATGCTATGATGAGTGGGGCACAAGATATCAGGTATTTACATAATTATGCTCCTATTTTAAATGAGAAAACATAAAGTCAAGTTCTGACTTGTTTATAAATTGGCCTCAACCCAACCTTAGTGTTTGGGAATAATGAATGAGGTTGCTAGACAAGTTTTTGTGGTTGCTTCTATTGCTATTACTTTACTCATATATTTTAGATGTGTTGTAGTGTGTAAATTATTTGTCTATATTGTGTGCTGGCTGTATAAAGCTACTTGAAGCATACCATTGTTGATTGATGTCTAACTAATGCCTGTAGCATAATACTTATAGTAATAAACTCTTTTAGAAATCTTATAACAAATTGTCGGTGTTGATGTACTGCAAAATGAATATCACACTATTTACAATTTGATTTATCAGGAAATTATTTATATCTTGTAATAATGTTATCAGTATGAGGTGGGATTACCAACCATTGTTTGAGATAACTTGCTATGCTCACAGACTATCATCTAGGCAAGCAAGTACCATATTCTGTTGTCATGGAGTTCAAAATTGGACTTCTATCTAATTATTAAAATTTTATTATCAAATTTACTCATTTTGAGCGTGGCAACAAACTCATCATAAGTATTTTCTTAGTAATTCACTATACCTAACCACAATCAATCTTTAATTATTTTACTTACTCACAATTACAGTGAAGCCACAGCTAAAATGATGTTCATAATAAAGATTCAGAGCACAAACTGCAGTTGAATAGAAGTAATAAATAAAATAAAACATTTATATTCCGCTGTGCGCAAATATATTCTGCTTAGCAGACCATTTTTAGATGGTGACAATGCATCGCCAAACTTAGTTAGCAATTTATTCAAAAGCAGTTGCAATAAAATTTGAACTTTATTATCGGGAATGAGAGTGTATTATTGAATGTAGGTAGGTTTAAAATGTAATGATTATTAGTAAACATCTACTAAATGCATCGTAATAAACAACAATGTACACATTACTCTGTGATTAAACTATCAAAAGATTTACCTCAAGTTATTGAGGAAATTGTGTCAAGAGATTATAACAACCTTGCCTTTATCAAAAGAATATTTAAACAGAAATGGCATTGCATTTTAAACAATGACTCATAAGCCAAATATTTAGGATAATACACTTTACATTTGTGCTACTTGCTGATACGTTTGAGAAGTAGTTTTTTGTGTCAATAGCTTTGTAGTATCAAAATAATGACACTGTTGACTTATAAAAGTATACTCAAAATCAAAAAAAAAAACAAAAATCTTTATTTCAATTTAGGTCATGAAATGACACTTATGAACGTCAAAATATACAGTGAAAAAAATAAAAATAAATAAATAAACTACTACATTAGTATTAACAATATTAATTGTTTGGACATTCATTCATTACCTTGCTGCCATTAAGCTGCTATATTTCAGGTTTTCTCTCTGCTACTACATTTTATGAAGTAGTTTTTTTTAATATCAATAGCTTTGCAGATATGTAATAGCAAAACTATTAACACACTAGCGGTCCTAGCGAACTTCGTTTCGCCCCCAGCCCCGTCCCGCCCTGGCCCCGTTTTATGGGAATTTTCTTTGCTATAAACCTCACGGAGCCCGAGATCTTTCCAACGAATGCAAAACTGTGCGTTCTGGAGTTATAGCGTCAGGAAGGTACACCCGACTTATTTGTATATAAACAATTTTCAGGTACCAATCTACTGCCTATCGCCTCCCATAAACATGGTGAAGGAAGCGAGCGGTCGTGACTCTCCGGCCGAGTGGTCGGAGCCGGTGGATGGAGGGGCAGAAGTGCCGCTGCGACTGCGGCTCTCGCACACGTGCCGCGACGTGGAGCTCAGCGTGTACGCGCGGCACACGGTCGCCACGTGCAAGAACAAGCTGCACGTGAGTTATCAGTACCATCATGATTAGCCGTAGAATGTCTGCTGCTGAACATAGGCCTTTCCGACAGCAAATCACTTGTGGAAGAAAGTGAAACCCTTCGACTTGTGCGCCAAACTGAAAAGTTGTGTGTGTGTGTGTGTGTGTGTGTGTGTGTGTGTGTGTGTGTGTGTGTGTGTGTGTGTGTGTGTGTGTGTGTGTGTGTGTGTTTGTGTGTGTTTGTGTGTCAGATATTTTTTACCAATTATCCTTAGTATCTCATTCCAGTTTCTGGAAGCTACTCTTTGCAGTGGTCTATTATTAAGTTTGAGGGTTCTAAATCTGTCTCTTTAGAAAGAGAGAATCTTATAGTTAGTGTTGACGAACGAGAGCTGTCAGTAAACAGGACCAGTATTAAGGGTAACATATTAACCAATCACACTTTATCACCTCCAGGCGCAAGAAAACATCGAACCGTGGCGCCAGCGGTGGTTCTACGGCGGCAAGCTCCTCGGCGACCGGCTGCTCATCGAGGAGGCGCGCATCACGCCCGGGTACGTGGTGCAGGTGATCGTCAGCGTCGACCCGCAGCCGCCGAGCTAGTCGCCAGGGCAACACAGGTAGGCATCTGCACTTCGAAGTTGACACCCTTAGACCCCTTACACACTGCGACATTTAGCAGCGATGCAGTCGCAAAATGTCAACCTTTACACACTGCGCTACTTTAAGCATCGATACTAACGCGCGTTAGTATCGATGCAGAAGCTGGACATTGACAATTATGTACTGTATATTGGCGACTGCATCGATACTAACTAACGCGCGTTAGAGTTGGGTCTCCTCTGACAACTGGTTTAGGTTCGTTTAGTAGTGCAGTGGTCTTTTACAAAAGTAGAAGACATTGTGTTTCAAAAATACTTACCCCCTTATTTATAATAACTCAAACGGTCTTTTAAACCTATTTTAGCTATTACAATGTTTTGTCACTTTCCGTCAAATGATGACAGCGCCAAGAAAGAATGAGACACAACAGTGTAATAGCTAAAATAGGTTTAAAAGACCGTTTGAGTTATTATGAATAAGGGGGTTAAAATATAAGCAGCAGTTACCACGTTTCATTACTTTCATGTTTGTTTAAGGATATTACTGGCTTGATATTTTTTACACATTTGAGGCTAACCAATGATGAAATACTGAGTATGGTATGTACCTACTGCTTTTGAGTTTTATTCATCTAACAAATTTAATGCACTAGAAGTTTCAAATACCCACTAACGGGAACAGCATCGTATAAACTCGAGGCGTTCAGTGTTCTTTGTATGAAACTCCATACTTCAACGCACTACTATCAACTTCGTAGCATAACCACCTCGGGACCCACTCTCGACCAGCGGCGCATGCGTTGTAACGCGCTTACGGCTAGTCGCCCGATGTTCGTCTACTATCCGCCCAGCCTGTCAAACGGACTGTCATTCACAAGAGAACTGTCATAAGTTGTAGCAAACGCGATCCGTGGCGAGGCGTTCGCTATCCGCTATTTATGGTCACCTCGTTTTAAGTGATAAATATTTAAAGGGCCGATTCAGCACAAAAAAAAATATTTTTTGTAGAAAACACTGGGTTTTTTCCGCTAGTTATTGAGAAAATTTGAGACTAAGTTTTTTTTATATATTTTTTTTTATTAATTAAGGGGAAAATAAGGTTTGGGCATCGAATTGAGAGAGGCGAACGAAGCCGATGACGCAGATAACTTTTCAAACGGTCAGGGTGCTGTTTAAAAAAAATTGTCTATGTTAAGGAAAATAATAAATATTAAAATCTTGATTTTCCAAAAAATAATGATAGTGTCCAGTTTCTATGATGTATACAAAGCCACTGTTAAAATATTATCACTTAAAATGATTTGACCATAAACATCCCATCCCTTAACGTAACATGTTTCCATAATATGGTTGACGCCTGGTTGATGACAATACGGGGCTGTTCTTGTTACGGGTGTATGTATATCCCGTAACGACTTCAACATTTAAGCTTGATATTTTTATTGAAGTTGTTAATTCTGGAAGCATTATTTTATCATTGGGTGTTTTAAAGTCACTTATCGTGTTTTAAATTATAAAAAAATAAAAAAAATATGTAGATGCCTACCAACTTGAACAACTGTCGGTCATAAAAAATAAATGTAACTAATCAACTGACAAATTATAGGAATCAATTAAATGTATAATCAATCATTATGCATTAAAATAATAAATAAATCTTAGTAATATTTATATCAATTACAAATTATTTTGATATTATTGTGTAGTAAGTATGTACAATATTTTCAGTTACATTCATTGGATGTAAACATTGTTTTCTGAAAAATAAAATGTTAGTTTTTTTAATTTAATTACAATGGGGTTAGTTTTTAATTTGTATGTGTATTTTCCGTTACATACTGTTTCATTGTATAGAACTTCGTTATTTATAATCGGAATAAAATTAACACGAATCTGTAAAAAAATTACTTGGTTGATGATTGGCTATGTTTGGTTTTGTAGAAATACGACGTATTCGCAATTTCCATTAGGAAGTATAATTTCTTCCTTTGGATTTTATCATTAATTCGCAACAAAATCGAATTTTATCGATCATGAACTGAGACTCATATTTTTTGTTCATTTATTAAGTAGTTTTAGTCACAAAGTATGAGCATGCCCATAAATGAATATTTATAAAATAAAAAAATGCCCCAAATTAAGTAATATCTCCGGACGACTGCAGTATATAAATAATTTTGATTATAACGACAAATCAAGTGTAGCTCATACACGACTGCGTTAAGTGTATGAATCTGTAATAATTTATTAGTTATTCACTTATTACTCATTCATTATTTATTGAGAGGCGTGATGTATATTTGGATGGCTTACTTAGGTTTTTGTGGTTTAGTAATAGGTGCACACTGTGTTTATCTTATTTTATAATCAATATCCGTATTCCATTTAACTTTGAAACAGATTTAATTAGACATTGACAATGTTTTTTTTAAGTGTCATACTCAAGTGTCAAATTTTTTTATAACTTACATTTAATATTCTCATGTTGTTTCTTGAAAATATGACTTATTTATTTCTTTACTAAAAATATGAAGTTTAAATAAATCACAGTGGGCACCCAATGCTCTTAACTCAGATAATCATAATTTTAACATAATATTTATGTAATGTTTGTGCGAGAGACTGTGTTTGCTCAGCAAGACTAGAGTTTTATATGTCAGATTATATATTTCGCTGAGTGGACACATCACTTATCATCTGGCTTTGCATTAATTATGTCACAGATTTTATTTTTTAACACTTCAATGTTACCTTATCACTCTACTAAGGATTAGTGCAAGTAGGTCTTTAATAAATGATAAGCATTGACAAAATATTGTGCTTGTCCGCAAACTTGTATGTTGTTTTCTTGATATAATTTGATTTGTTTATTTACGTTTGAATTGCTGCAGCTGTAAATATCCTTATCAAGCTTGCCGTTCGCCGTTTTTATTCGTTTACGTTTTAGAACAGATTATAAATCTTCAGATTTTCTCGTAAAGTTACGACGTAGAATAAAATAAAAGCTAAAGGTGTACATATTTTTCGCGTAGATATAATAACATACTAAAAGAACATTGTGACATAGTTTTTGCCGGCCTCTTTCTAGTACTTGCGTACGTGCAATGTAAAGCGACTGCCATGTATTGTGATGTTGTGAGAATTTTTACTTACTAATTATTAATATAACATATTGTTTATTTTGAATATTTTAATCGATGCTAGGAGTTAATTTTTCACGCGAATGTCACTACGCGCGCGACTTTAACTTTCTTAGCTTTCGAACGCATTTCGATGCTTGGAGCATTCATTAAAGTATTTTTCAGACACTTTCTATTACAAACAAAATGTTAGTTTCGGTAACAATAACAATCGAGAGTGCGTTGAAGCGAAAGTAGCCAAAAGTCGCACGCGATGCCATCGCATGTCTGTAGCTTGTACTAAAACTAGCGTTAGTTCGCACACGAGTTGAAATGCGCAAAATTATAACGTTGTTAAGCTGTTTAGGCTATAAAAAAACTTATATTTAAAACTAACATAAGTTCGGTTATATTTGATGTCTGTAAGAATCACCCGTCATTCCTTTCAATTTTCAAACCCAGTTTAATTTCATTCCTTCTCAAGTCATGAGTAATTAATTAATTCATTTGAATGTTTTACACAGTTTGTAAGTAGTGGTCTAAAATTGAAAATGTTGTGATTTTAATAGTGATTAAGGCACTAAGCTTACATAATATGTATATTAAAATTTGTCACATCAGTCCCATTATGCTACAAAATTAAATAAGCTTTTACATTAATAATTTTGAAATCTAAATGACTGCAAACCATTTGAATTAAGCTAAGCTGTAAGGCTAAGGTATTCTTTGAGTTGAAACTTATTTACTTAACTATCAAATTATACCAACTTTTGTTTTGAAATAGACAATAAATCAGCTAATTATTTGGCAGTCCATACTGGCACAAAATACAGTTCTAGTATATACTGGTCTTGTGATAGAGAGAGAGTAGAGAGAGATTCATAAATTGTCAAAAAAAATACATTGAAGAAAAATGCTAGATTAAATTAGACAAAACTTTGTCACTATCACAGGCTTAAATCGCTCACAAATAACGAAAACTGATTTTACACTGATGTGATGGTATAATTAATATTGGATTACAAAATGCATTGTAAAAAAAAAGTTGGTGACATTTTACGAACATAGACTAAACAATGTAAGAATTGGGCAATACTTGTCAATGTCAAGATTGAAAGTGGGATCAAATATTTCAAAGAATGTTCAAGGGCTAGTGTCAAAACTTACCACTTTTCTTGAGAGTTTCCTCGATCTTGAAATAAATGTTTACAATGATTATGGGAACGTAATATTGTCAAGTATAGTTCAAGTTTCAAAGTCAAAAACAAAAGTTTAGCTCCCGCTAATGTCGCAATTTCTACAGTTGCCATATACCGTTCAGATGTGAGATTAAAGCAGAGGCTAATGTATTGTAAATAAACAATTATTTATGACTCATACCATAGATTACAGAATACCACAATAACTACCATATTCAAAGAAATAATTCATCATGCCGGATAAATAATGTTGTATAAAATATAAAAAAAATAATTATTTATTTCATATGTAATCAAATAGGCTTTATGAGTATTAGTTGTGTGACGAAAAATTCTAGGCTATGGTATGGGTCTTTCTCATCGTGAGAGTACATCGCAGAGTTCAGATTCAAGTTATTATAAAAATATGTTTGTTTATTGTTTTTAGTTATACAGGATGTTTTTGCAAGGGGGTGCCAAATTTTTGGAGGTGAATGATACATCAATATGAACAACTTTTACTATGGGGCCATCGTTCAAACCTTTTTTTCTGCCTCTCCAAACATTATCGTCAATGTAGCTGACTAATTTTGTATGGGGCACCTGAAATTTTATTTAAGATTTCGACCATGACCCCATAGTAAAAGTTGTTCATGGTCTCATTCATCTCAAAAAATTTGGCACCCCCTTGCAAAAACATCCTGTAGATCTAAAATTTATTTCAATAAATCAAGATATGTAAGGGGACCATGCTGGGTTTCATGTTACTTTCATATCCATACACTATTAGTTTGTAAATTATTTGAATCAGGACTCTTTGAATACCGTTTGACTGTAAATTGTACTTTTTATCACTAGCTCATAAGTCAAATAAGCCTTTTTCACTGTCCACGATACACATTTTATATTATTTGCTACGTACATATAGTGGCCTAAAGAGAAACGTACATTGGGGTCAAGTCTGTGACAAAGTTTAAAATAGTATACTTTTACATCGAGCTTTTTCTTTCATGCTAATACCTATAATGTGTGAAAGAGACAAAGCTCTACAAAAAGTATCATTTTTGTAACATGTGACAGAATTGGCTCCTTGTGTTCTATGAAGTTAAGAGCATTTAATACAATACTGAGCTCACGTGCAAATTTTCTGTTTTATTTTGAACTTTATAACGTCAGATGGTGGGATAGAAATTATTGTCATAAGAAATTACTGTAAGTTTATTAGGTTTTACTAATATTTATTTACTATCAATGCTCATTGTGAAGGCAATTTTGACTGAAGTTTTTATAATACATCGCTATTACTGAATTATTTTCCATTTGGGTGAGATAAGTTAAATAAAAAGTTTTTCAACAAACATTCTTACTGCTTTCAAAACTTAACCTGGACATCATGCATGTCCTATAGAAGCAATTTCCTTATACATTAGAAAACTATTTTTAAGTTAACATATTTATAACTGGTTTCAACCCATTTTATGTTACCATAGAGAATAGATGCCTCCATCTTCTGCGAACTGCAATATTATTGTTTAGTTGTTTTGGATTCGACTGAAAAGTATTATCAGAAGTATCTTCTTTTATATATTAATTTGTTCTTGTTGATTTTGAATTTTTGAGGCATCATCTGTAATAGTTTCATTTCTGCACCGATCTCAAAATTTTGCACTGAACAAAACCTGAACATATCTGTGTAATGAAGTAAAATTTAAATAGTTTTATTTAAAATATACATATTTTTATTTACAACTAGACAGTGTTCTCTAAGGAATTATTGTATGGTGCTAAGGTTCGTTTGATTTATTTACCATACTTACCAATCTGTTTATGTAAATGCATGTTTTCTGGTGAAATTTATGTGTTTTAACAGACTACACTCGATGTAATTTAAATAAAGTTGTAAAATATTTTAATGACGTATGTTTCTTCCTTACCTACTCGCGTACATAGTTACTAACTGATACCGGTAGTACATTATATCTATAATGCTGTTGTTTGAAACGATATTATAGGTATATTTTAATTTATTTCCCCGAACTTTAAATAAAATTACTTATTTAATGACAGAAAATAGAGGTAGTTTAGGAATAACTGTTTATCTGACAATCTGGAGTTGCTGCATCTTTTTTAACGTCATCTTTCATGACAAACTGGGATACGCTCTTTATGTAAACAGGTTTTCACTGTTTATTATTTATACATTTTTTAATTTATTTAGTGGGTGAGCGGTTATCTTTTGGGTGAGCAATATAAATTCCACTTGTGAACAAAATTATCTATATTATTTCCATTTAATATCTATTTACATTACTTATGAGGTGGAAAAATCAATCACTTAACATAAGAAAATAGAAAAATACTTAAAGCTTGCTGAATTTGTATTAAGTCACAACTTATGTAAAGAATACACTGTTCGACTAGTAATACATCAAATTAAAATCAGCAAATCTGGTCAAAAACATTAAATGCCTGCAAATACATCATTTCTCAGTAAAACTGCTTCCTTGATCTGTGGCAATCAATTTGTAGGAACATCTGTTATTTTAAATTATCGAACTACTAACTGCATCTTTGAAACTATGACTCACTCACTCAACCTACCACTCATTCACTCACTGACTCGTTCACTTAGGTATGTACTTGAGCAACTTAATCTCATGTGTGAGCCATATAGCAAGTGAGAGAAGTACGAGCGATCCGGACTGGTGGGACGCGGCCAGCGGCGTCGGCACGTAGTGGAGTAGCGTCATGATGCCGAGGGTCACCTGGAGATAAATGCAGGGATCAACAAATGAAAAGGTTATTTTCTGTTTTTATGCAATGATGGCGCCACTATGTTGTAAGTGGAGGGTTGGATAGCGTTGCTGATAGTCCACTATTGATAGTCGATATGTCATATTGATAATTCAGCAAAAGATTGAAGCAATTATTGAATTTGACAGTCGTAGCTTAACACGTTCCGGGACACTACTCCAGACACAATAGATGTTTTGTTTTCACGCCTGTAGGCGGGCACTGTCCCGGAACGTGTTAAGTCGGAGGCGATACTATCGATAGTTAATAAGATAGTCTAGCTAGATACTACCGATATTACTGCTGTGTATCGTTACTGAGTAAACAACTGTCGATATTTCGGCAACTCTAGGGATGATAACTGTCGTTGTTGATTCGTACTATTAAGGGCATCGCCGCCTTACCAATTTAAAAGAAAATATCGATTGTACCTCGCGTTTTGTTAAAAGTTACTGCCGTTATTGTGTTGTATGTGCAAGCGATATTCGTTTGAAAGTGGTAAAGAGTCGCGGAGTCCGACTGTGCTTAACAGCCAGATTAATACTATCAGTGGAAAGGGTACAGTACTTCTTTTTACCAAGGTATTAGCTGTGCTATTTATTTATTTACTTAAAGTAGCCTGAACTTCAACTCAATGTAAACACAATCTTACCTGTAGCCAAGCCATAGCCCCCACAGCAGTGGCGGCCCTCCTAGCAGCGGGCGACAGTGGCGCCCTCCTCGCCAGCAGCCAGCAACATGTAGCCGCCGCTAAAGTGCACGTGCCCAGTATTCTGTGGTCGAACTGCACCGTGGTAGGGTTCTCGGTGAAGTTGCGTAGTTTTGGTGAGAAGGCCAGGATGTCATCCGGTATCCAATTGTCGCCCATCTTCGGGAAGGAGTTGTAGACTAGACCAGCGTCTAAGCCGGCTACGAATGCACCTGAAAATAAAATTAATTTTGTTATCTATAGATTGATAAAATTTCAAATATAAGTATGAGTCGCTTTGTCAGAAATAATAGTCCCCCTAGCCGATTTCGACTTCGGTGGCCAGTAACAACGACTAACCGACTGCGCGGGACATATTGCACAAGTGTGTGCGCAAACACAGGTGCACTCTATTCCTTTCACTCTCATAGCCCGATGGGACAGCAATCTGACACGACCGGAGAGAGATCAGGCGCAGGGCCAACGGCTTTACGTGCTTTCCGAGGCTTGTCGGAAATACTACGTATAGGACGTGCGACCTTCTTCCTGCAGTGAGCCAATCAGTCTAGCCTCAGCCACCGCTCCAGCGCTTCCAAGCACAATAGAGTAAACTAAAGATTACTAACTTGCTGGCGGAACGCACTTCTTTTATAAGTGAGATTTACTAAATAAACGGCACAACGCATCGTCATTTACTTTACACTTCGAACCCTAACATAAAGATTATCTGATGGGTTACCAAAATTAACAAAAATCGGATGATATAAGTACTAATCGAATGGTATGTCAAAAGCTTGGGTCTGTACACGATACCATAACATGAAATTAATACCTCATAAATAAAAGTTATGGTTAAATTATAGTATTTTAGCAAATAATATAAAATAAACCAAACTCACCCGACACAGCAGTGAAGAACGCCATAGCCTTCACAGCATGAGCCACCGCCGTAATTCCGCCCAAACGGGACACTTTACTGAGCGCTCCCTGCGGGAAGGGGCGAAGCACCCTTAGGGCTCCGCCCAACAGCCCCGTGTACAAAATAAAGGCCAAGCTCAGGTGAGCGGCGAGCCGGTACTGAGACACGCGGGGCACATCGCTCGGGCCTTGGAAACGGTCTTCGAGACCGGATTTTACCATGTACCAGCCCATTAGACCCTGAAAAATAATTATGGGATAGATGTAATTATAGTGTTAATTCTGGAAATAATAAGGTTATGAGAAAGCGGTATCCTCATGAATATTAGGAATTATGAATCTATAGATGGTCTAGAGAATCTAACAGGGTCTAAAGACTGATGAACTGTTATCGACATAGGACTGAAATAATTTTCGTTATCATCTATTTAACAGCGCAAATTACTTTAAAGTGAGGCATTAACTAATTGTCACATAACTTTAGAATTATGGATGTCAACAACTGTAGCAAATTTAATTACTAGAGTAACCTATACTACCTATATTAACATATACGTTTCAGTAACCTATCCATAGTAAAACTACCGTTAAAGTTCATGATGAATCCAGTACACACTAATCTAGCTTATACTTATTGCGAGTTTTATAGAGACGAAGCTGTATATCTTTCTTTTTCCTACATGCTCAACCAGAACTCAAGTGTAATCAAGGAAGATGAGACTCACTAAAATAAAAAAAATATGTCAAAATAGCAGTACTCCTCACCTGAGCACCAACCAGCGCGCAGTAAACCCTCACCCTAATCTTGCCTACTTGACCGTTCCGTCACCGACTTACAGCGTCGCGTGTCATGCATGGAGCGTGTCAGCACCGACAAAATACGTTCTCGCTCGCTCTCGCTCCATAAAACGGTGAGACAGAACGCTGTCAATTTGTTCAGTGGGCAAGGTAGAGCGTATTTGTGTCGCTTTTCGCGCCTGTCACGTTCCTAACACGGTCATGGTATGATACGGTGCAGTGGGAAAAAAACCTTTACTTTCAAGTCAGTAACTACTTCTCACCTGAGCACCAACCAGCGCGCAGTAAACCCCCACCCTAATCTTCATCGCTTTATTCAAGTACCCGCGCGCCCAGAAGAAGGCAGCGGGCAGGAACACGGCAGCGCCGATCGCGCGACCCCACGTGCGGTGCGCGTACTCCATCCACCATATCCATTTGAACTCGGAGAGCGTTATGTTTTGGTTCTTGCTGGAATTAAAATGATAAATTAAGATTGGACAGGTATTTTGATCGAGTTTTCTTCATGGGAGGCGTAATCTGTAACGAGATTCATGGGCGAGGTCTCTCGGCGCCTAACAACTGTTCAAGAAAGTAAACGCACACACGACAAACAAAAGACGACGCTAGGTGCAAGCGATTTTGGCTCTTAAGGTTATTATTAGGCTGAGTGACCATTATAGTACGTATTTTAAAACTTGTTGTCGGCTTGTCGCTGTCGCTCGTGCCAGTTGACTTGACGAGAGAGATGGCTATGTTAACTCGTCAAGTATGTGTAAACGAGACACAATAGAAATTCCATTATTATGCGACTCCCGGCAGTCGTTTGATACCTGACTGATTAAATAACCAAACCACATTTCCTGCTTATGTTCAAGCAAAAGAGCAGTTAATAGTTTTAAAGTTTCCACATTCAGGCTTTATCCAAAAGTACATGGCTGGCTACTATAACAAATAGGCAAACTACACCATGTGGACAATTTAAAATAATAACCAATAGAGAAACATACTATTTGAACTCTGGATACTGCTGGTACTTCTCAAACTCTCTCTGCCATTCATCCTCTGTGGTGGGTAGTTTCTCACCAAGCAGCTTCCATGTCACCATTGATAACCCAGACTCTGTCAACCTTGTCACACCACCTGCACCAAAAATAAAATTATAAACCATCCACCACATTGTCTCACAAAGAAAATCTTGGGCTAGGCACCTGGTTGCGAATATTATTGTTATTGAAAGAGGTTATAAAATGTTCTTTAGTACCTATGCTAATTATTATAGTGTCCGTTGGTTGTATTTCTAGACAGAATATTAAGGTTATGTAGTATATTTCACCTGAAATCTTTACAAGGTTAACATTGAAAGTTCTGAGAGGTCATAAATGCAGCTGAAACATAAATAAAACAACTTGATTAGTTACTTAAAATAGTTTATTATTGATTAAACAGCTTAATTCCCTCAGGTACATTATAATAAAGTATTCAATATCACACAAATCTGCCCAATAAATATAAAACCTATGTATTCAAATGTTTGATCTATCTAGAGTTTATTACTACTGACAACTTAGAAATAAAGTTAAAATAAAACTACAAACTTATAGCAAGAAAAAGGATCAAATTCTATTTACTGCCATTGGTTGTCTTCAACATAACATTGATGACATAATAAATGCAGTACACAAGTACCAAGTAACCAGCGACCATACCTAACACTACTGCTGTGAAGACCATCCCGCTGCAGCCAAGCAACCAGTAGCCCACTGCTTTGGACGTCTCTGGCTTCGGAGCATTTGCACACAGGCGGATAATTAGCTGATTTGATTTCATTAGGTCTTTTATCTGAAACACATTATATTATCATCATGAAATTAAGAGAAATAGGTACCATAAAAACATTTTTGGGATCTCTTATGACCTATTGAAATGTTATTAAGATAGATAACAACTTCTAATCAAAGATAAAACACCTAACCTTATTTTTTTATTGATAAGTTAACATTTTACTGAAATTACTGAATTTATAGTAAATATAGAATGTCTTTAAAATTTATTTAAGGAAAATCTCATTTATCATAAAAAACTTACTCTGTGACCAATTTTGTTACTGTTCCCATTTCTGATAGGTGTGTAGAGCTGTCTTGTGATTAAATTGGTAGAGTTGAATCCATTTCTTGTTCCTGATACGAGCAGCTTGCTTTGCACCGCTCGGAGGGGCTGTGCGCAGCGACACAGTTGAGAAACGCTCAACATTTCTGCAATAACGTAAAATATCAAATCAGTACCGCCGCACCAAGTAGAATAAGCTATCAGTTATTTACTTTACTCCGCCCCTGAGGATACACTCTGACTATTTTCTGGCCTTCTTGTGAAGCTAACAGTTGTTATTTTTATTAGTATACCCTCCCTCACAACTACGAAGCATAGTTTTGTAGAAGACTATTCTAATAAACTTACTTGAAATGAAAATGATGTGATTAGTTCGTAATCCCAAGACGTCCTGAGCTGAGAGCGTCTAAAAAATGTTAATTACATTTGTTTGATGAAGTAGCACTATACTCAGTGTTTACAAGAGTAAGAAGAACGTATTTCAGAGGAAACAGAGGATCTAAATTTTAGCAAACAAATTATTTCACAAAATTGTGAAAAAAGTTCATCCATCAGTCAGCTGTCTATTGACAGCTGTCAATGTCAATGACATTTTACTTTTTGTAATTGACATAACGTCCACATCTCATAAAATAAAAGACGCCTTTGTCCACATTTCACTAATAATAAAAATAACGGATAACGGTGTCTGCTGCCTTTTCATAAGAATCTAGAATTACTACCTAACCTACCCAATAGAAGCCTAAATAATATCATCAGTTTGATAGTGATGATTACTTACTCAATGAGTTTAATTGCATGTAGATTTTGTGCAGAGCCGTTGTCATTTTGCAGCATGAACTTAATTTAAGAATTAAAGTAGAGGGTAATTGCTTTTCGTCTACGTAAATAATAAACAGTAAAAAAACAATATAATGTAAACCTTTACTACATGATATTGCCAAAAAATAAGTATCCTCCTGGCTGATTCATCAATAAGCATCAATAAGACATTGATGCATTTTACAAAGATTTTACAATATTTTCATACATTTGTCTTTGTCTATGGTTTTCCACCAACGTGAAAAAAAGTGACCCTACAACCATCTAGTAAAAGCTTTAGTAAAAGCTGTAAAACGATGGGAGAAAACCTTGGGGAGAAAACATTGGAGAAAATACTGCTCATTGGACCTGTTAGATAGAATTGATAGAATGTGGTATGTTTCGTAAGTGTATGTGTTAAAGCAACTGGTTTATGTACAAAGTTCAAAGTACAAGTTCATAGCGAAATTAATAGATGGCGCCACCTACCACTTACATCGCAGTTCGACTTGGGTTTTTCTGATGACTAGGTCAGAGGCATAATGTTTTTGTAAGAGGAACTAGAAATAGAATGGGTTGAGAAGTACATAAGTTTGAGTTCACTTGGTGGTTTTATTTCGGAGCAGAGGACAAACTTATTCATGGTCCTAATCGAGCCAAATGTATGGCAAGTATAGATTTTTTTGTGTGAAGTCCAAAGCGGTGAGGTACCGCTGAACCCTACTCGCAGTGGATCGCTGCAGAAACCGAGTACGGGAAGGAGTTGTCAGGTGTCACGGCTGAGCTCGTGCACTGTGCAGCAGGAGCAAGCAGTCCAGCACAGAGGGAAGGAGGACTACAGCCATTGAAGAGGAGGTCACTCTACTACAGAGGAAGAGGAGGTCACTACTAGGAGGAGAAGTTCACTCTACTACAGAGGAGGAAGAGGTCACTCTACTACAGAGGAAGAGGAGGTCACTACTCAGAGGAGGAGGATTTTTGTATCTGTGAGTGAGTGAAGTGCAAATCGTGAGTACATTTAACTTATATAAGTAGGCGAATTTCAACTTTATATCAAGGAACATTTTAACTTTGAAAATTTCAAGAAAAGTTTGGACTTAGAACAATTTAGATTTTAGAACATAGTTTATTTTAGTACAATAGCTTTTAGGACATAGCATTATAAGTGCAAAAAACGGAAATACGGGGAATCCATGCCCAATTTTCCAGTGAGTCCAAAACACTTGGAAAATTTTCGAGACTTGAACTTTAGTAAAATTTTCTAAGTCAATATTTTTTTGGAACTTTGTTTTTTGTAACTAGTTGTTATCCAATATGTCAACCATGGAAACGTTAATTAATTGTCAAGATGATTTATCATCCAGGATAACAAAAGCGCAGGTTAATTTTAAAAAGTCGCCTAAACAACGTTTATCCAAGGATTATGTAGAGAACAGACTAGAAGCACTTAAAGAGATGTGGGCTGAATTTAGGCAAGGGCACAAGGAATTGTTACTGAAAATAGAGCCTAAATTAGTAAATGAGTCAAACTATGTCCAAAATGAGGTTTATGATATGACTGAAGAAGTACAAATTAGTTATCAATGCGAATTAAAACAATGTTTATCTAAGTTCAATAAAGAGATAGTTGTTAATAAGACTAGTTCACTGCCGTCCCAATCTCATGTCAAGTTGCCGGAAATTCATATTCCAAAGTTTTCGGGCAATTATACGGAGTGGATTACATTCAGAGACCTTTTCGTATCTATGATACACAAAAATGAATCCCTCGATAACGTACAACGCTTACAATATTTGAAAGGCTACTTGACAGGAGAAGCGGAGCAGCTCATAAGATATACACCTGTATCTGATGCTAACTATGAACAATGCTGGCGTGTTCTAGAACAAAGATATAGCAATAAGAAATATTTAGCACACAATATTTTAAAAAGGTTTTTAGGTCAAAGAAACGCCACCACTGTTTCAGCAAAAATTTTGAAGGATTTACTGGATACTACCTCAGATTGCTTAAGTGCATTAATCAATTTGGGAATAGATGTGTCTACATGGGATATTATGATAATCCACTTGTTGGGTTTGAAGCTGGACCCCGAGACACGTAAGGAATGGGAGATTCATATTGCCAAAACTGTAACGTCTGATGATTTACCAACATACACTCAATTAAAGGATTTTTTATATGACAGATTTCGTGCTTTAGAATGCATCGAACCAGAACATGTTAATAAACAACCAACTTTTGTCCAGAATGTCAGTCAAAAAAAGGTTTTCTATGCAACTGATGTTCAAAAAATGGCTTGTGAGTATTGTGGTAAAGAACATAAGATGTGTTTTTGTAAGAAATTTACTAATTTAACTTGTGAAAATAGAAGGGATTTTGTAATGAAAAATAGGATGTGTTTTAACTGCCTAGGCAGTAATCATGGTGTTAAATTTTGCCAAACACCAGTCAACTGTAAGATTTGTAATAAAAGACATCATTCTTTACTTCACCAAACAAAGGATGTTTCCACTTCAGCTGTCGGTTCAGGGGTTGTAGGTCAAGCAGTTGAAGAAAATTCGGGAGAGATCAATTCAAATAGTTCACATCAGGGTTTGCCGTCGATCGAGACTGCAAATCATTTGGCTTTTTGCAATAAAGAAAAGGGCAGTCACGTGCTATTAGCAACAGCACTAGTTGACGTCAAGGATAGAACAGGGCAATATAACGAATTCAGGGCTTTGCTAGACCAAGGCTCTCAGGCATCGTTTATGACAGAAGCTGCAGTCCAAGGTTTAGGTTTGAAGAAGATCACTGCAACTAACACGGTGTCGGGTTTAGGTGGTAAAAAATCTCAGGTTTTGTCAAGATCTATGGTAGTGCTGAAATTGAGATCTAAAGTAGATCCATGTTTTGAGATTGAGGTTAATGCTTTTGTTCTCTGTGACATAACGTCATATTTACCAGGAAAACAGATTTCCGTAGATAATTGGTTTGATTTATCACAGGTATATCTAGCTGATCCACAATTTAATGTACCGAACAAAATCGATATTTTACTAGGAGCAGAAGTGTACAGCCAGATATTAAAAGAAGGCGTATTGAGAGGACCTATGGGTTCGCCAGTAGCACAGTGCACCACATTTGGATGGATAATATCTGGACTTGTAAATAAAGCTACAAAGGAAAATCACATTACAGTTTTACATACGTGCATGGAGGATTTAGAATTAAAACGTGAGTTAGAATCTAACATTTTATTAAATAAGAAACGGTTTACAACCGAAGAACAAAAATGTGAAGATTTCGTTGCAGCAAACACTCCTCGTGATGAATATGGAAGATATGTTGAAAGACTGCCGTTCCGCGAAGAAGTGCCTTGCTGCATCGGTGGTGATTCAAGTGTAATTGCTGTAAGAAGATTGAAAAGATTCAGAACGAAAATTTACTACAGATCAGAGCAAAAGAAAAGATACACGAATGCAATAAATGATACAAACTAATAAAATAAATTTGTGAACTTTTAAAAGAAGATGGTTTTAAAAAATGGTTTAATATAAGAACAAAAATAATTACTAAGGATTTTAGAGCAAAAGGATAGTACAATATAAACAGAATAAATAAAAAGGACAAAAGAACAGTACAGAAGAAACATAACAAATAAACAAATAAGGACAAAATAGGGAAAAGAAGGACATATGGATTTAGCACATAGGACAAATGGTAATGTATTAAAAATACAAAGACTTACATGGAACAGGATCAATGATGAATTTTAGTACTCGGCGAATTCGTCGCCGCGGTCCGCACCTGTAACAAAAAAGAAAAATTATATGCGATATTATACCACGTTTATTCGACTACCACTAGGATGGAAAAAAACTTGCGTTAAAGGAAAGATCATTACACAGCGATCATGGATAGCAGGAACAGAGTGGAATGAAGAGCCTCCAATGGATATAATAGATGATTGGAATACTTACCGCAAAGAACTGAAATACTTAGCTCAGTTTCGTATCCCACGGTGGTTATTCACTTATTCAGCCGACGTTGTTGTCAAACTTAATGGGTTTTGGATGCATCCAATGTTGCTTACGTAACAATAGTTTATCTACGTGTCCTTAATATGCAAGGTACATGTACATATACGAGGTACATGTTGGACTAGTTGGTGTCTTAGTGGAATTCTCGCAGTGGTCTCATGTGTCAAGGACAATCCTGCAGAATGCGCTTCGCGAGGTGTAAACCTGCAGGTTAAGCTCAACTGGATATATAGTTCAAATGTTTTAAGGACAGGTTATGAAACAAAAACGTAAACTACTTTGTGTTGTAGCTTACTGAAGACAGCTAGTAACCGAAGAACAACACTTGTACAAACTTAGAAGAGTTTAAGAACAAGAGAATCAAACAAGGTTTTGAATGCTTTTAAAACATGTCTCACAGTTAAGGGGTTAAAATATTAGGGCTAATCTTCACACAGGCGATGCTTCAGAGCTTTTGGTAACGTTTAACATAAGTAAAAAATGGCACTTAAGATTAAAAAAGAAGCACTTGGGGTACAGTTTTCATGATAGAAGATTAATTATCTCTTACTTGGTGGTTGTTTGGCAAGGTTCTTAAACGAACAAGGTAGTGTCGTTGAATTTAAGGTTATTTGATGAAGCGTCCTACCTATATGCTTTGTATTTTACCGATTAATGTTTAACTGTGTTTGTGTTTTATTGTTGTGTTTTTGTACAATTGTTATTAGAGATGTCATGGTGGGCGGTGGCGTTGAAGGACATTCTGTCCTTGGTGGGCGGTATGTTAAAGCAACTGGTTTATGTACAAAGTTCAAAGTACAAGTTCATAGCGAAATTAATAGATGGCGCCACCTACCACTTACATCGCAGTTCGACTTGGGTTTTTCTGATGACTAGGTCAGAGGCATAATGTTTTTGTAAGAGGAACTAGAAATAGAATGGGTTGAGAAGTACATAAGTTTGAGTTCACTTGGTGGTTTTATTTCGGAGCAGAGGACAAACTTATTCAGTATGTATGTGTGTATATATGTTTGTCCTCGAATTTCTCGTAAACGAGAAGTCATAGCGAGAATATTCTTTTAGTTAAATCAAGTATATTTCCGTTTACAGGGTACAGTGTGAGTTTCATCAAAATCAGTCCAGTAGTTTTTAAGATATGGGTAAATAACTAAAAATCATGAAATAAAAAAATAAATAAACCGCCTTCAAAATAAGGCTAAGTACTCACGGCACGATTTCCACTTTCCACGGTTATTTTTTTTTGTCTTTATTATTTTTACTTAATCGTTACTTATCTATACTAATATTATAAAGCTGAAGAGTTTGTTTGTTTGTTTGTTTGTTTGAACGCGCTAATCTCCGAAACTACTGGTTCGAATTGAATAATTCTTTTTGTGTTGGATAGTCCAGTTATCGAGGAAGGCTATAGGCTATATAACATCACGCTACGACCAATAGGAGCAAAGATATAGTGGTAAATGTGTAAAAAACGGGAGAAAGAAGTCACTATTCCACGCGGACGAAGTCGCCGGCAAAAGCTAGTATCGTGATAAAATAAAACAACGAGTTATTCTAGTGATAGTACCACTTACATTTGATTATTAAAATATATCAATAAAACAACAATGCTTGTATACAAACACCATAAAAAAACTTAGGTATATGATTTCGTAAAAGTCAGTCTTCCATTTCTTTATAATCATTCGATAATGCTTTAATGTTCTGTAGTGCATTCTTGAACTCTCCTTCTTCCATACCCTCACCCACGTAATGATGAACAAACGCCCTTTTAGCGTACATAAGAGAAAACTTCTTACAGAGTCTCTCCCACGCACCCCGCACTGCAGAATTGTTCGATACCATCACGACAGCTCTTTGTAGTGCCGCTAAATCACCTCCTGGGACCGTTACTGGTGGCTGATAGTTAATTCCGATCTGTAGGTATAAAAACCATTAGATACCTATATAAGACGTTAGAAGCCAGGCTAATTTATAGGGCGTTAGTAGCCAGGCAGGCCCTGTATGTTAATAATAATAATATGTCTCACTCACCTTAAATCCCGTAGGAGACCATTGTACGAATTTGATGCTTCTCATACTCTTAATCTGATTAATTGCAGTATTTATATCATTAGGGTTCACGTCTCCTCTGAATAAAAGGCAGCAAGACATGTAGCTCCCTGTTCTGGGATCGCATTTTACCATTTGATTGGCTGGCTCGAAGCAAGACATCATCAACTGATTGGTAGTCATACCCTCATGCAAAGCTCGAGTTGGTGGTATAAACGGGGCGAACGTTACTAATGGGAAGTGAATTCTAGGATATGGAATAAGATTTGTCCTAAATTCAACTAATTCTACATTCAAGGAACCTTCGAATCTTAATGAAGCAGTCATGCAAGATACAACCTGAAAGTAAATTAAATATGTATTCCAACCTAATAATTTATTAATTCACAATATTCAATGATACTATAGGTACCTTACCTGAGCAATGAGTCTGTTTAGATTGGTATATGTCGGTCTAGGTACATCGATTAATCTTGCTAAAATGTCGTAAAGAGCTTCATTATCGAATAGAAAGCATACATCTTCCGTGTCCATGCACGCATGGGTCGTTAATACAGCATTATATGGCTCAACGATGATTGGAGAAATTTTGGGTGCCGGGTAGATAGCAAACTCTATTTTAGATAATTTTCCGTAGTCCCTCGTCAAACCCTCAAGCAAAAGCGCTGTAAATCCTGATCCAGTTCCACCACCAAACGAACGGAATATTATAAATCCCTGTAAAGAATTGCATTCTTCTGCTGCAATTCTTATTCTATTGAGTGCTAGGTCAATCATTTCTTTGCCGACGCCAAAATAACCTCGTGCAAAATTGCTAGCAGCATCTTCTTTTCCAGTAAGAAGGGAATTCGGGTGAAATAGTTGCCTGTAAGCTCCTGTTCTTATTTCATCTGCATAACAATATTAGCAAACCAACAACGATTTTCTATATGCATTTTTAAAATATTATATCATGCGTTATATTTGACACAAAAAGTTACACACCTATAGGAGTAGGTTCCAGGTCTATCATAACTACCCTGGGGACCACCTTTCCAGCACCGGTTTCAGAAAAAAAGGTACCATAGTTTCTGTCATCAAATGCAAGAATACCATCTGGAGTGATGCCATGCTCCAAGCAGTAGAGCTCCCAGCAAGCATTAGCTACTTGAACACCTGCTTGACCAATGTGTATATGTATTACTTCTTTCTGTAACCAAGTTTTCTATTTACCTATCGATATCCTGTCTGAAAATATTACTTAATTTACAGCGATTAAGAGATGAGCAACCAAGACTCACAACAGCCATTTAAATTCACTGAAATTTAGGATTTATATTACGCGAAATATTTAATATTTTTTATAAGTTATTAATTTTTGATATTTTTTATTCCATTTTATTTATTTTGTTTATGTACTTTCATCACGGATAAATGACATTGACTTTGATGAAGTCTGTTTCATTTTCGGACTTAATAAATCTATAGAGCTACAAATTAAAATCAAAGGCAATAAGTACTGTACTGTTGTATAGTCTGTCAATTTGTATTTCAATACTCTTAATTAAATTACAGCAGTTATAGGGGACTTTAAAATCAAATATCAGTGAAAACACTCTTTATTCGGGAATTTACAAAAATAATTTCAATAAAAACTAAAAAATTAAAACGAAACGTTGTTGTTTTATCATTATAATATAATCTGTGCTTCTGTACTGTTGTTTTCAAGGTCATAACCTTGACCTTCATTTGACATTTTAGTGACAGCAAAGAATTGACAGCTTTTTAATAAAATAGTTCTCAATTACAAAAAAAATATTGCCGCACCGCTCATCGCATGGACTTTTTTGGGCCTCAATTTCTCATTTAGAATGTATATTTGCACACCGTGATGAATGATGAGACTGACTGAACGAGCCATTCGCTTTGCTTTGGGTATGCCAGATCTTTCGCAGTTCTGAATAGTGGAATTTGAATGGTTTACAGCAACTTTTTATAAGTTAATGCCAGTAAATAAACACTCCCGGAGCTCAGAAGTACGGAGGTTCTGTGTGATAAAAGGAGAATTTTTGTTAAAGGTAGAAGTAAAATTGCGATTAACGTTGTTGTGACATCACAGTTTTTCACACTGCTGAATCGATTTTGATGAAACTTAAATATTTTGTTTGTACATGTACATACCAGATTTTACTATAAGCAAATCCTCCCTCGTTCGTATCTAGTTGAAATTGTATCCTATTCCAAAAAAAACATGCAGTTTATATATCAACATCTTTTTTTTTAAATTGGCTAATTGTGTGTTGCCAAAAGTCAAACATAGAAAACTGGCTAATGAAATAAAATAAAGTAAACAAGTGCCTTTTGCACACATTTTTCCATTTATTTTTGTGTGATATCTCCATTATTACGTAATAACTTGTTGATCAAAAATCATTTATTTGTTACGAGTGTTCGTTGGAAATCGTCATAAGCCAATCTGAAAATGAATTTTGCTGGAAAAGTAGTAATTGTTACCGGCGCGAGTTCCGGTATCGGTGCGGCGACTGCAGTCTTCCTATCCAAACTTGGTGCTAAGCTATCTCTTATTGGAAGAAACGCTGAGAATCTACAAAAAGTTAGCAAAGACTGCGAAAAATCGACATCCACTCTTGTTGTACAAGCTGATTTGACTAAAGAAAACGACATCGAGAAGATAGTGAAGAATACTATCGACCACTACGGTCAGCTGGATGTTTTGGTGAACAACGCTGGGATTATAGAAACCGGTACCATTGAAAACACTTCTTTAGCTCAGTACGACCGTCTTATGAACACGAATGTCCGTTCAATATACTATTTGACCATGCTAGCTACCCCTCACTTGATCAAAAGTAAAGGTAACGTCGTAAACGTATCTAGCGTCAACGGAATCCGGTCCTTCCCAGGTGTTCTCGCTTACAATGTTTCTAAGGCGGCTGTTGATCAATTCACAAGATGTGTAGCTTTAGAATTGGCATCTAAAGGAGTAAGAGTAAACTGCGTGAACCCAGGAGTGATTTTAACGGAGTTGCAAAAACGGGGTGGTCTGTCAGAAGAACAGTACAAAGCCTTCTTAGAGAGAAGCAAGGAGACTCATGCTATGGGCCGTCCTGGAAAGCCAGATGAAGTGGCTGCTGCAATTGCATTCTTGGCAAGCGAATTAGCAAGTAACATTACAGGTGTAAGCTTGCCAGTAGATGGTGGACGTCACGCTATGTGCCCACGTTAAATGTGCCATTGAAATGTTTGTAAAGGGTTTTTTACTTACTTTATCTGATAAAAATAAGTGCAATAAATAATGTTTATATAATGTTCTTTTTGAGATGCATTTATGAGTGTTCATATTTTTACATTAATAAAATGTTTTATCAAATATTTCTTTTATTTACCTACTTCTATTTACTAAATACTTTTTGAGATATCTCAAGAAATAAACACAGGCTACTGTTCAAATTTTGTTTATTAAATTATTATAAATCTAAATTCAGTCCTTATCCTAGGTCTTAACAACAATATCACATTTATCTAAAATAAATCCTATGGCCTACCAACAAATCATACATTAAAATAAAGTTAAAATTTAACTGAAAGTTAACTTATGTAATCTTTGAAGACTAAAATGACCCATTTCTGTGTAAATAATACTTACGAGTATGTTCTCCGAATAAAATGCAAAAGAGAATTTTGTGATTTTATTTTGCAATCGAATTTCGAACTTAGCTATCCATCTGTTACTCATGCCAGCATGGCAACAAACTGGTACAAATGAGCCAAAAATACGGTTGTTCTAATAAGTATAGCCATGGGCCTATCTATTATGCTAAATTTAGGTAATTCAGGTGCGTATACTAAGGTAGCAACAGCTCAGCAGCCGGGACGACACCAAATAGTTTGCTGACCTCCTGCACGCATGATCTAATGATTTGTTCGAAGGCCACAGGCGCGATGTCGCGGATCACAGGCTCCCAGTTCTCATTGATCACTTGGTGGATTGTGTCACCTGCACAGAAAGGTCTCAATTAGCATGTAAATGAGGTAAGTAGTTTATTTATTTATTTATTTATACTTTATTGCACAACCAAAAACTGTACAAAAGGTGGACTTAATGCCGTATGGCATTCTCTACCAGTCATACATTTGGGCTAAGCAGAAATGATTGTGGGCGGTAAAGCGGTAGTAAATTGATTCCTGTAAGATAGTACATGGCAAATGATGTTAACAAGATAGATAAGCTATGACTATTACCTATTGTACGATGATGATCATGATTGTTAAATGTGGATAAGATAAGGTTAAGTAAGGTATTTATGTAGTTGTTACGAGTTGCTTTGTTTTACATGCATAATGAACTGTAGCCAGGTATGATGATGGAGATTATGAGTTATGTATGTTATGACACCGACAACACTATGCAGGAGGTTCACAAAATCCTCTAGCAAGCACCCGAAATCATAACAACTTTTGAATTCCAACGGTCGCTGAACGAAATTCAAAATGGCGGACAATGAGACATAGACTATGCAGATGAACCACAAGCGATCGCGCGAGCAAGCGTCCAAGATCTAAGTTCCAACCATTCTATTCAGGGTAGCAGTAATTCCGCAGCAGGAACAGCTCCGAAGAAAGAGTTCACCACGTCCACACAGCTCTTGATGATGCCCTTGATGGCAGGAGGCGCGATCTCCTGTATGATTATCTCCCAGTTTTCGTTCGTGAATCTGTGTGTCGTTTCCGCTGGAAGAGAGTGGTCGGTTAGGTTGTTTTGTGGGTGTTTCTCTGTATACGTGAGTACTGGCATAGAACGACCAATAGGCACAGTTCTTAGCCGGTTAAGTAGTTAAATTGATTTAGGTAATACCGACTTCCAGCTTAATTGGACGCTTGGCAGTGACCAAACAAAATATAAAGTGCAGGTTATCTAAGTATAAATCTTTCTACAGGGTATGGTCGTTACTGTTCTCTCGAATGAAAGGTTTTGGTGATTGCATGTTGAGATTGTTATGTGTTTAGGTACTTAATGACTTTTTTGATTGCAATACTACTAAAGTAAGGTATAGATATGATAGACTAGCTAGATCTATCAGATAGAGCGAGATGCGAATCTCTGATAAAAGTTGAAATTGGTGCAGTTAGAAGTCTCACTTAGAAACTTGCTGCACCCAAGATATTTACTCAAACGTATTTCCATAGAAGAAACCTTACAGGTACAATAGGTTATGGTATACTTCATGGTACTTAGTTTATGTAGTAGTGGTACATACCGAGTTCCTTATTGCCGCCGAAGAGGTTGCTAAACTTGAACTGAGCCCGGTCCATCTTGTAGTTGTCCTTGTAGTTGGTGACCACCCAGTGCCCGTCGCGGGTGTCGAAGTCATACTTGATCAAGATGTTCAGGTTTGCTGTGGAAGATATAAGCTGGTATGATTATGGCTCTGCAATAAACTTTCAAAGTGTTAATAACGTCGTAGCCTAACATAAAACTAAGGTGACATAACACTTGCATGGCAAGTAAAAGATGAAAAAGCTACCGAGTTAGTGTATCGGTTATTGAACTTCGATAGCATTAGATATAGGCCTCCACAAATAGAAGGAGCAACAAGAAAGCGCCGTTTGGAACTCTAAAGTATTTTTTGTTTAGTTTGGACTTCTACAGATGCACTCTATTTCGTTGCAGGATCTACGAAAGTTTAATTTCTTCCTGGCGAAACCACAACAGTCCGACTGTTAAGCTTTCACTCGTGCTTTAAGCCAAGATGTTGACAGAGTTGCTATGACTGAAAAAAAATGCCTTCGCTTTTGCAATCTCTTTAGGATCTAAATTCTTTTGACTGTTTGTTTGCTATATTAAGTATCTGCGAAGGTTGACTTACTGATCTTGATCTTGGCAGGCCCGTTGCCCCTGATGGGCAGAATGAGCACTCTTCCGTCGATGTCGTAGTGCGCCTTTAGCGTCACGTTCGCTGTGAAGTCGATTGACGCCTTGTTTCTTGCGCTGTTCATTCTGAAATAAATCGTTTTGGGATAAGCAAACGCAATAAATTAAGCTGTCTATGTACAAATATTTTTGTGGCGAACTGGCTTTTTAAAAGCTTAGGTATATAAAATTTAAGAAAAGAAAGAAAGAAAACTCGTTTATCCAGTACCTACCAATTATTTTTACAAAACTTCGTTCTTAGTTCTGAATACTTATTTTAGGAGTTGAATTGGATCCATCAATACCTTCAAGTACTATAACTTCTATTAAGGGGCTATCTTACGAATCTAAAAAAACAATAAACATAACGCATAACAGATTTGTATGGGATATGGGGTATCTGAAATTTTATTTAAACTTTCGATTCGACCATGAGTCCGTAGTAAAAGTTGTTTGTATTGATGGTCTCATTCACCTCCTAAAATTTGGCAACCTCTTGCACAGTCACTCTATAATGACTACAGAAAAGTTATTTCGTGACTAACTTGTAAGAATTAATTCTAAA
Organism: Pyrausta aurata; assembly: GCA_963584085.1. Classification (NCBI taxonomy): domain Eukaryota; kingdom Metazoa; phylum Arthropoda; class Insecta; order Lepidoptera; family Crambidae; genus Pyrausta; species Pyrausta aurata. Next base: position 11,267,272 of record OY757260.1, read on the forward strand.
TCCCTTCAGTCCGGTCACGACTGTGTCTTCAAACGTCAGCTTCAGTGCAGGGTTGTTGACTACCACGGTTCCCAGCTGCAAGGGGTCCAGCGGTGCGATGCCCAGCGCTGGGATGCCGTCCGTGAACTTGGGACCTCCGACCTCGATGACCTTTTCTATGCACTGGTCTAGTTTGCTGTCTGATGCTGAACAGGCCTTCAGGAAGGCAGCTGGAAATAAAAAAAGGATTTGTTGGTGAGATCTTTATTATGAAGTTTAGTTGAGACGATTTCGTACCTGGGCAATGGATAATTAGTGATACCTAATCGAGGGTTAGATCTTACTCAAGTATTACTCTGTAGTAGTTTTTTTCCGGAACAATCAAACACGTTTTATATAGTAGCGATTTTTTTTCTATGACTTTTGACACTACGTCGAACGAAAATCACTCGCCATATCCAAGCGAGTAATTCAAAAATAGGGGCCCTGAGATTAGCGCGTTCAAACAAAAAACAAACAAACTCTTTAGCTATACAATTAGTAATTATTAGTATTGTAATCGAGTTTCATAATACTTTGAAGTCAAATAGACCCAAAAACGCCTTTTTACAACTCTACAATAGATACGATTATCTATACTTCGTTTCTTGGTAGGTACATACACTTATCAACTTATGCGAATTCAACTCATAAATTATGTAGGTTTAGCAACTGCTATGGTATTCTGTAATAGTAGTCGATGTCGGAGTTAATTATTTAATTTATTTCGTTGATAGGTAGGTAAATAGGTACTCACAGAATGGGAAAACTCGTTATGTCACCACTATGTAAAGGTTTGGGAATTTAAATAATTTGTATAAACCACGGTGCTATTTTTCAAACAGTTTCGTTAAATTTTTTATTTTTATTAATTCGTACAAACGCGTCGTAAACGTACAATACGAGAAGGCTTAGGACTTCATTTCATTTCATTCATTTCATTTCATTTCACTCGCTTCAAGTGTTTTTCGTCGAAAACGAGTTATTTTTGTTGATATGGCATATAATTTTTGTTCGAAAACGAATAAAAAATCAACGGAAACCACGCAAAATATAATAGACGTAAGAACAAAATTGAGCAATATTTTTTCAAATCCTTTTTGTGTAGATTACAGCTGGGTTTCATTCCAAAATTCGACATTAATCATTGAATATCACTCGCCATCTTGACGCGAGTGATTCAAAAATAGGGCTTCTGGGCCCCTATTTTTGATTCATTCGCTTCAAGATGGCGAGTGATTTTCGTTCGAAAACCATTTTTTTTCTATGACTTTTGACACTACGTCGAACGAAAATCACTCGCCATATTGAAGTGAATGAATCAAAAATAGGGCCCCTGATCTAAAATTCGGGTTAACCAATATATTTTCCTACAGATTACGAAAGTTATGTTACGTACGATGAACCCAGTCAGTTGAAGTAAGATGGTGCGACATCAACACGAGAGAAGCCACATTGGCGTTGCGTTTCCGTTGCGTTGACTGCGTCTGACTCTCAGTAATAAATAAACACTTATCGTTGAGCATCGCTTCCACGAACGGTCGGATGACAAAACCGAGTAAGTTCAAAACTGATATTTTGAAGGTATCTACGCCACGGCCACCCATCCTGTTATTTCCCAAGCTGCACCGGCTAATCGCAAGGCCAGCCGGAGTGCATTGCCCCACATAGGACCGGCTACTGCATACGTGTTGCGTAACCACCCGCGTTACTAGCAATCTTTTAGGGAGCCTTTACACGTTCTCACAACTCTTGTTAATTGGAAACATTTTGAGTTTCTGAGCTTTATTATTATAGACTTCAAACAAAAGTAAGTTCTTTCGTTGTACATAAGTCACAAAAATGCCTAATCAATGAATGTGGTAGACCCATATGTTAATATTTGAATGTTACAAAAGCTAAGTTTCATTGCGGGTAGGTGTAGGTACTACGTTAGATTAGGTCGTTGATGTCTACAGTAATATTATAAAGAGGAAAACTTTGTTTGTTTGCTTGTTTGTTTGTTTGTTTGTTTGATTGTAATGAATAGGCTCATAAACTACTGGACCGATTTTGAAAATTCTTTCACCATTCGAAAGCTACATTATCCACGAGTAATATAGGATATATTTAATTTTGAACAAAAATAGGGTTCCGTAAGATATTAGGGTTTTTCGGACACAAGGTGTAAAAAATCAACCAAAACAGTTACTTATTTTGCGTACCCTGCCTAAACTATTAAAGATAGAACCATAAAATGTTCTAAGTAATTGTAGATCTTATAAATATCTACAAAAAAGTCCGCGACATACTATACCTATCTATGTCGGGTGAGGCACAAGAACCATTTTTTTTATTGAAAAATCTTGATTATTTTTTGGACTACATTTAAACGCGTTTATTTTACTCATGCTATTAATCCTTATCAAAATCTACATCTACATCTACACTTCTACACTAATATTATAAAGAGGAAAACTTTGTTTGTTTGTTTGTTTGTTTGTTTGATTGTAATGAATAGGCTCATAAACTACTAGACCGATTATGAAAATTCTTTCACCATTCGAAAGCTACATTATCCACGAGTAATATAGGATATATTTAATTTTTAACAAAAGTAGGGTTCCGTAAGATATTAGGGTTTTTCGGACACAAGGTGTAAAAAATCAACCAAAACAGTTACTTATTTTGCGTACCCTGCCTAACGGCTGAACCGATTGAGCTGAAAATTGGCAGGGAGGAAGCTTAGAGCCAGGAGAAGGACATAGGATCCGTTTTATCCCGTTCAACGGGGCCGGGGCTGGGGCGGGACGGGGCCGGGGCGAAACAAAGTTCGCTGGGACCGCTAGTCTGCCAATAAATTGGTATTAGGTACTATTTTTGGGTTTGAATCTCAAAAGCAGTCTCAGGCAAAGCTTTGCTCCGCTAAATATAAGGAATGTGGAAGAGTGTAGAGGCTGCTTAACAGCGCGTGTGACACGTCCATCGTGACACTGCGCCGGCGCACCGTCAGGTCAATGTCGAGCCGGCGGGCTACACGTGACACGTGAGCCGGTCACGAGGGATTTGAGGCATGATCTTATTATAAGGATTTCTACTGGATCAGACTTAAGATCCAACGACCGTTGGGTATAAAAGTTCTAGAGAACCTTTGAACAAAAGCCCAGAGTACGTCCACTGGCAAGATAAAAAACCATGAGGAGGCCTATTATTAGGCAGTATTTTACTGCTGATACCTATAACTCTCGTATATTTGTAGCAAGAAGTGCCGCGCAGGGCTCTTTAGCCATCACCAGCGCTGCTGTAACCAGAGAAACCCACTAGTACTGCTACTATCATCCGATTAAGATACAGTGGCCAATGATGATGATGATGACCTATAACTACGGCTTATATTTATGATTATGAGTCTTGAGAATGTCTGTCATCAACAACAGGCTACAAGGCCAAGTTGGATTTAACTGGGTGCCCCGTACCTTAGCATATCTTGCAAGCAGCTGAAATCATAGGCTAAGTAAATGTAATGCTTGAATATAGAAACTTTTTAGTTGGTGAAAATGGACATTAAAAACTAGTATTTTATTTTAGTGGAGCCTTTTTGGAGACAGTGCATTTAACTTTTATTTATCGTGTAAAGACTGAAATATATTAAATATTCCTGGCAGGTAGAGTGGTTGAACTAGCCCCTGAACTATCATAGCCAAACGACTAAAGGAGAAAAGGCATCAAAATACTTACTACTGCATTAAGAAATAAAAAAGTAATTCGTCTTATTTTTAAAGCCTTGAAACCTCATCGAAACAAGAGATCCTGTCTTTTCCTGTTAAAGTAAAGGTTAACCATGTTATTTTAATGTGAAAAACATGTTTTTAACTACAGGTATATACTATGTAGGTTCGCCAGTTAATGAGTGTCAAGCAACTAACAAGTTTCAAGGCAAAAATCGCCAAATGTGACACCACGTGAATTTAACGACTTGGTCAAAGCACAGATAATATATGTAATACTGGTCAAAGCGACTCTTAGTAAGGAAATAAGCTAATATGTAGTAGTATAGCATTACCATCCTTGTATATATTTGAAATTTTGTTGTTTACGAAGAAGAATGCCTATCTCTTTTCAAAAACACAAGACGATTGTAGTCGGGGTGATTCAAGAAGATACCCGTGGAAGTTATCTGTTCCTGTAGCAGGTACAGTATGTCTTGCCAGAAACAGCCACAGTATGTGCGTTCGTCTATTTAATTTGCTACCGAACCACATTCAAAATTTATCATTTAATATTTTTAAAACAATTATTTTTAAAGTGCTGGTTGAGAACTGTTTTTATGACATTGATGAATTCACAAAATTCTGTCGTGATGGCCATCTTAAACGAATTGTTATCAATTAATACCTGACATGTTATCTATTTCTATTTTTATTTTATTTTTTTCAACTTGACATGCATAATTTTGTGACATTTACGTTATATTTTAATTTTATTGAATATTTAAATTTAAAACTCTTACCAATCAAAAATCAATGCTGGACATATATATTTTTACTAGCGGCCCGCCAGCGACTTCGTACGCGCGTAATAGTTTTACTCCGGGTTCCCATAGATAGATCGTAGCGAAAATATTTATAAGCCTATACGCATTAAACTTCTTCTATAGCCTTCCCTCATAAATTAGCTGTCTAACAATGTAGCTAACATATTTTATAACCGGACCAATAGTTCCTGTTATTAGCGCGTTCAAACAAACAAACAAAAACATCCAGTTTTTAAATATATACGCAGTCCGGTTTTTAATCTGGTCAAACTTACACGGGGATAATATCTTTTTATTTTACAACCAAATGGAAATACTTACTACGCCTATCGTCAATCGTATGTTTCTTTCGAGAGCTAATGAAAAAACCAGGCTCCATACTCCGTGTGCTAACACAGCATCACGCCACATACAGGCTTTGGGAGAAGCAAATTCCTTCAAGTCTTCTCCCGCTACCTTAAGAGTTTGAACTTGAGCTTTGTTTATAGTCATAGCGAATACTCTACTTTCTTGAATTCAAATCGTAAATTCAAAGGGTTAATTCTATGTAGGGATCATCATCATCAATACCCAAAAGCCATCCACTGCTAAACATAGGCCCCCACGAAAAGTTTGCAAAAAAAAAAAGATTGGACACCCTTCGACCACAGAAACAGCGTTGAATGTCCACTGACAATATGAACAGACGACCTGCAATCTACACTGTACACAGACCGCTTGATACCTACCCTGTTTAAACACAAAAAATATTATTTACTGTTCTAAGGAATAAAATCTCTTCTCGAGCATTTTCTCAAAAGCAACATCAATAACAAACATGTGTCAAAACATTGTGTCTCAGACATGTCAAATGATTGTCAAAAATGATATACAAAATATTTTTATCACTAGCACTAAAGAGTTTTGATATCAACTTCGAAGAAAATTACCCCCAGAATAATTTGGTCACCCTTTTTCACCCCCTTAGGAGATTAATTGCAATAAAATATAAAATAAATCTTCCGTCAATTCTGTAAAAGAATGTGTATGCAAAATTTGAAGTAGATTGGACCAAGGGATCACGTTGTTCCATACAAACTTTGCACCCCTTTTTGACCCCCTTAGGGGTAGAATTTCGAAAAATCCCTTCTTATCGGATCCCTACGTCATACAAAGAACACACCCTCCCAGTTTCAGGTTTCTACGATCAGCGGTTTAGGCTGTGCGTTGATCCATCAGTCAGTCAGTCAGTCAGTCAGTCAGTCAGTCAGTCAGTCAATCAATAAGTCAGTCGTTCAGGACAAAGCATTTTATAGGTATAGATTATTGTACTGTTCCTTATTAGTTAATATTGCATGACGACGAAATGTTTGCTTATCGTTATATCGATGAAACATGATTGTTCACTTTTACTAATGATAAGACCTGATATATGTACTTACCATGTTTTATGCAAATAAATTATCATTCATTCATTCATAAGTACTAATGGGCGGTCAATAAGTGCCAAAGACACGTTGATTTTGGGAAATGGAATTTCAAGGCATGTTTTCTTGTCTTAAATTTATATAAGTAGATAGAAGACCTAAGTGCCTAAGATATTTTACCAAAAGCTACGAGTATTTCTTTTTATTTTATATTTATATTATAGGTACATAGAGTCTTACCTATAGAGGGAAGGTAGAGATCATTAGGTGAAGTGAAACTTCTCTTGGTTTATCATTGCCTTTTCAATTTAAGACACGCGACCAATCAAACACCAGTGTGCACTACTAAATTTTATCACGATATTTTCGTCCATCGTTAGAGAACAAAAAAATGCCTTCTTAGATTTGACTATTCGAAGATTGAGTTGCTGATGTTTTGAGTTGAGCTTTCTTTTGACAACGAGACTAAATCGCGTTTGGCATTTTACCTGTTAACATTCCAAAAAATATATGCACTTTACTCTTTGACCTGCTTATTTGATAAGCAAACAGACTAATTTGAGACCAAATTTTTTAGAACCGCATATAAAATCCCTATCAAATTGTATTTCATATTAACATACGGTAGGTTACAAAAGTTTTTTTTTAATTAAAATATATGTCTGCGCCGCAGTCGAATAGATAACGCCCTCTACTATACAGGGGCATCTCTCGCTACACTCAGGATTTTCTACTGCCTACGTCGCTGACGCTCGGGAGTAAACCCGATGATGCCCTCGCTTCGCTCAGGCCTCAAATCTACAATCCTCACGCTTCGCTCGTGATTTAAGGTGGCGCCCGCACCGAAATATACCATTTTACGCCCTAGGTCTAAATCTACTATTAATTTATCATAATGCAAAATAATATTATTGTTATTCTCTAATAAAATAAATGGAACCAGCAATGTATTTGCAGACAATAATGCGCCCAGTCATAACATAAAACTTGACATTGTCATTTACTAAACGAGTCAGCGATTTTGACATACATTGATTAGGGATTAAAACTTTACACTTACAATACAACTAACTTTTGAAGCATTTTAGAGCACTGCAACTGTGACTAGGTCAAGGTACGAGTAACTACGTATACTCTGAAGAATCATTATTTAAAAAGTTTGCACCTACAACAAGCCACACGCTATCTATAGCTTATGTTAAAAATGTTTTTGTAAAGAATTTGTAAATCCTGTTATGTTACTTTTACCGTAACCGTTAATCGCATTGCAACGACTCCAGGGTCAAATTGATATGTTCCATAAAACTTGAAGTGGTTTTGTTGACTGCATTTTTTACTGTTGCAACACTGCATAAATGTGTATGCTTTGGTCTCTTTTTTAGGTCTAAAGTTTTGAATACAATACACAATAGGGCTTGCAAATTGTCTGCTATGAAACCTTATTGTCACCATGTCTTGACAATAGCATTAAATTCCCACTGTTGTCATATTGTAGGATTGAATTATTTGTTTACGTCCCCACGTGGTTACACTAATTATTTTGTGTTGCTACGCGAAGGTAATAACCCTAGTATACCCTAGTATTAAATGGGAGCGGATATAGTTATTTAATTATTTCATCCACTTCTGATATAATCAGAGCATCCCCTATGAAATCGATATTGCTACGTTCTGTATATTTAATCGAATTGCAAACATATTCTTCGTGCGCAACATCCGTAGATAATCTATTATTAATATTATGCTTCCTAAAAGAATAAGTGAATATTTTAAGAAGGACAATCGCATTGATAAACTGCCGCTAAACCCTAAAAACTATAGAGTTCTGCAACTGAATTATTTATTGTAGAAGTAAAGTGTTCAAATATGTGTAGTGAAGGGCTAACTATTACTGCAGCAAGAATAAAAGATTTACCAAACTCTCTTCAAAGCATTTCGTACTCCTAACTTTTGTTACGTTATGTTTTTTAAAGCAACGCGTTGCCTCGGCAGCGGAGCTTTTTTATACGAAGGTAGGTAGACCTTTGAGTTAGGTGGGCACTTATTTACTTACAACGTTTTTGACATCTCGTAAAGACGTCTCTAATATCAAATTCAACCGCGTGTTTGTCAATCAACACCAATATTGACAAAGTCAATGACGTCTGGTGCCGGTGTTGCGACACGACCCACACCAAGAAATCTCTAGTAATTTTATAAATATGAAGAAGGTTGAACGCATTTATCTTAGGAACTACTGGTTCTAATTGAAAAAAACTGGTTGTCTTGGATAGTCTTTATATCGAGGGATGTACGCTTTCTATCATAAAACTATGATATCACGCTACGATGACCAATAGTAACGAAACATTAATGGGTGATTATTACATTAAATTTTCATTAGAATAAAAACCCGTCCAAAAAAAGAATGGCCCAACAGATTTTCATGAAACATGGCTAAGTACACTCGGGATGACATTATCTCTGACCCAAAAAAACTAAAATCAAAATCGGTTCACCCATTTAGGAGCTACGATACCACAGACAGACACGGTAAGCTTATAACACCCCTTTCAAATGTTACAAAAACGAGCGGACAAAGTCGCAGGGGACTGTTAATATTCTACGAAAATTGTAGATGGGCTTGCTTGTTGAGTTGTGCAATTAGGATTTGGTAAATATAACATTCTGAGGCATAAAGGTCAGTGTGTGGAAAGGTACCAATGTCAGCCCTCTGTCAGGGTCACGTACAACAGGTTCCTAATTTGTCACTCGAGAACCGATAAGGGCCAAATTCCATGCCTAAGGTCAGTATGATAAGCAGCCGTTAGCATAATTATGAAGGGCTCAGTTTTTTTTATTAGCTGTGTTGTCAGGTGGCCAGAAAAGCGGGCGTTTCGGTAGATAAACTGGCTTTTATCGAAACTAAATTGGAAAAATTACGGCTCTGAAAGTTTTTAAAGGTGGCTCGAATAATACTTATACTAAGGCGGTTCTTGGGCGTATCCAAGTGAATTATAAAGTTGAAATTAAACTGATTGCCTGATAGTAACATCCAATTACTCGTAGATGTGATGACAAGATTTGTTTACTGGTAAGGCTAACTATTAAAGCCTTTTTTTAAATACAAATGACTTAAAGACCGCTTCTGAAAATTAGAATTCTTTTCTTAAGCCTGCATGGGGTCACTGGAAATAATATTATCTTCCTCGGAAGACTACCTAACTACCTAGGTATATCTCGATTAGAGGTGGTTAGGTAGTCTTGAGTAAGCAAAATTGTACAAATTTATTCAAATTGTACGAAAATTTAAGTCATACCTACTTAGGCAAGAGACAATCATCTCAATTGGCAAAGGCTCTTTGATATAAATGCTCATTACTTTAAGTGGCTAATATGATAACAAGACGTTCATGTTTTCAATTGAATTGCTATAAAAAAGGTACCGTTTAAAGCATGTACTCAACTAATAAAGTCTGAAGACGAAAGTCTTTAACCAGTGTGTTACCAGTGATGACATACAGATCCAAAACGTGGGCTCTAACTATGGGTGGCCTCATAAATAGATCAAAATCACACAACGAGCGATGAAGAGGGCTTTGCTCGGTGTTTCTCTACGAGATAAAATTAGAAATGAGATATATAGAATAACTAAGGTAAAGGACATACCCCTACGAATCAGTACGCTCAAGTATAATATCAGTGGGCAGGGCACATAGCACATAAAGTAAAAACTTATGAAGGCTGCAATAAGCTAGTATTCATTCTGTATCTTAGGTCGAGTAGTTGTACCTAATATTATATAATTTTTTCAAAAAGAAATTTTAATGAGAAAAAAATCATGAGAGCTAAAAACAAATCAATATTTTTTATGTTTGAAAAGCCTTATTATCATTCATACCATTGTATTCGCTAATCGCTTCTGACGAAAATTAATATTTTTTCAAGGCGGTTCATAATAAATAAATAAATAATGTAACGCCATACCACACAAAGGCAAAAGAATGACTTCGCTGGCCTATACGTGGAGGAGTTTGACGACGCACCCTACTAGATGGCGCTGGGAGTAACTTGACTCGCACTATGTTCTCGTCTCTTCGTTTACCTATGACCTTCCACCTAATAATTATATATTGTCCTATGTTAATCGTAGACCCCGTGTAACGGTGCAAACTACTGTTCCCACATCAGCTGAGACAGTTAGTTGAAGCCGTCGGCGGTAACACCTGTAGCCAGCTGCACGTTTAGCTGCATCTCCTCGGAGGTCGACTGAATCGAACGCTCGCTACGGTGCTCGGACTCAGCTCTGTAATCACTCGTCCGGATTATCTAATAAACGGCTACTGAAGCTTATTGAAGTCGTTTTCCATCGACCACCCCCGCCACTCTTTTTATATTGGCGCCCAACTCGCGGCCTTGAAGTCCAGGAAGCTTTTATCACTGATAGTAACCCGTGCTTCAAGCCAGAAGAATCCACACACGAATATAGATGAAAACATGACAGCGGAGAAGGTTGATGTAGATGAAACGCTGAAGGCTCAGTAAGTTCGATAGTCAACGCGCACGAAGCAGCGAAAATCGCTAGACGGTTGATTGCAAGAGTGTCACCGATCTCTCGTCCAAGGGGAGGAAGATCGCACCTTGACCACATTGAGATAGAATAGCTAGAGAAGATTATCAACCTTAGGTGCAAACGAACCGAATTTAACGAATATAGAAGGTGTAGTTGATACCTTGAAGGTCTAGTTGATACCTACTACAAAGGTTTGAAGAATGAGAAGAAGACATTATGGAACAAAGTCGGCCTGAAACGAAAACCCATTCATTCCCATTTTGTCCTGTCTTCCTCGTCGGGACTACTTCGGAGACAGAGGGGGAGACTGTAACACCATACCATACGAAGGCACAAGAACGACTTCGCTGGCCTATACGTGGAGGAGTTGTCGACGCGCACTACTAGATGGCGCTGGGAGTAACTTGACTCACACTATGTTCCCGTCTCTTCGTTTACTTATGACCTTCCACTTAATATTTATATGTTGTCCTATGTTCATCGTAGACCCCGTCTACCGGTGCAAACTACTGCTCCCACATCAGCTGAGACAGTTAGTTGAAGCCGTCGGCGGTAACACTTGTAGCCAGCTGCACGTTTAGCTGCATCTCCTCGGAGGTCGACTGAATCGAACGCTCGCTACGGTGCTCGAATACAACTCTGTAATCGTCCGTATTATCTAATAAACGGCTACTGAAGCTTATTGAAGTCGTTTTCCATCGACCAACCCCGCCACTCTTTTTATAATAACAAAAATATTAATTGTTGACCAAAGAGTGAGATTATCTATCCCTTCTAGCATAATTTAGTTCAAAGTTATTTTTTTAAATAATCCCGGGCCACAAAAATTTCAGTGTTTTACTACTACTTAACAGTTACACACATTGTACTACTCCGTCTTAGTCGCACTTGGCTTGGTCTGGAGTCAAGAGCAATCCCATACTAAATAAAATAAAAAAAGTTATTTTTAAAGTAAATGATAATCAACATTATATGAGTGCCATGATATATCTCCTCAACACATGCCATTACTTTATATTTAAAAAGTAAAAAAAAATATTATCTAAGTTAAAGTTAGTATGAACTCAATTGTTAACGAGTTCACCGTCGTTAGCTCTACCAATGTCACAGATGAGTTAATTAAAAATCTAAGCATGATTTTCGTGCATTTTATCCTTTGACATGTATTGATCTTAGAGGTTATGCGGCCTTATGTCTGGGTTATCACGTACTCAACTTTTGATTAGCATCTAATACCTGACGTGTACCACTTTTAAAAGTAGGTCATGATCTCATGACCAATCCAGCATAGATGGTGACCTGTTTATTTTTTTACAGTATAAATTGTTAATGTTATAGGTATGTCACTCACAGGATCTTTTTATGAATTTTCAATTTAGATTTCCAAAACTTTATTTGGCTACTCAGTGAGAAAATTTAATTGATACTAGAATTGCTTAAAATCAACAAAATATTAACAGAAAATAACAGTTGTAAATAGTAGATTAACATTACAGTAAGTTGACATAAAATTTTCGGTTGACAATAATATATTTTTCTTATTTATTTATTTTTACTTTATTGCACAACCACAGTTTGTACAAAAGGTGGACTTAACGCCATATGGCATTCTTTAGCAGTCATACCTTTGGGCTAAGCAGAAATTTCTTCCAATTTTATTGATGGCTACAGTGTGTAGGTATTGTATCAATTTGTACCCAAGGTAACCGATGTCAAAGCAAGGAATACATATAGTGTATCCAAACATGTAGTAATAAAACTTTAAAGGAAATATCTACAATGAATTCAATCGGAGAAAATATCCCATAAGGAGGGCCACAGTATACTAGTAGGCATGCCTTTGCCTACTCATAATAACCACAAATTAAAGAACTTAAACTTATATTTAAAATCTCTTGAAGATGCTGGCCACTTAAATTCCAAAAACACGGAAAAACAAAAGAAAACTCACGCAACGATCCCGCGCACGCGCCGGCCACGCATATCGCCGCAGCAACCAAACTCAATACCGCACGCATTTTGAATTTCGAACCCGCTCCAACCAATCAAATACCCAACCGACTCTTACTAATCCAAGCTTTCGTTTGAGCCGGCGCCGCCGAACGAACGTTTATATACGTTGCGAAAACTGACCGCTTCGAATCACCAACAACAACCAACATTATCTGACCTCCAACTTATACAACAACATACAATTAAATCCACAAAATAACGGCTCAATTTACAGTGGATCGAGTCAAGAAACTGTTTGTTTACATTTCTCAAAATCAACAGGCAAGTTCAAGTGTCGCGTTTACGGTACGACTTGAATTTTAATTTGAATATTATTCCGTTGAACTTCAGGATATGTGTCACCCAAGTGTTGAGGTAAACATAGTATGGATTTTGATGGCAACATGTTAGATCAACACATTGTTATGACTAACTGCACCCAAAACTTGCAACTATGAATGAAACGCAGGTAAGTAAGTACGTAGCGCTACAAAGTATACTTAAATGAAAGTTTTACATGTTCTTTTATTTTCTCTTTGGCTGTAAGTGGTACTTGCTCAAAATATTTAATGACTTTTTCTTTGTTCTATTACTAGGTAGCATTTTTAAAAAACTGACCTGTAAATCTTCAAGTAATAAAAAAATATAGAGCTTTCTTTGATGTTATAGTACCTAATAAATAAGTATAACTTCTTTAGATAATACGGAAACGTATCAAGTGGTTTTCAAAAACAAATTTCAACTCTAAAACTCTAAAAATGATAATAAAAAGATAACTATCTCAAGAGATAGTACATAGATAGATAACTATTAGCAAGTTTTATATGTACTTAAAATGTTCTTTGTCTAAGTTTTTTACAAGAGCAAAAATCAAAAGAAGTACCTACCGTATACTACAAAAAACGACCTTCACTTTGTGGCAAAAGCGCGAAATATTTACCTGATGACAAATGGTAAATGACCAACTGGTATTTAATTCATTATATATGTTAGTTTGTTGTAAATATTGTTGTTATTTGAAATTAAATTGACAACTACTAAATCGTTGATAAAATACGTTTCATATACTTACCTATTTCCACGAAATTATGTCGACAACATCCGCAAATTATGCCAAGGCCTAACTAGGTAGTTTAAGAAAGTACCATATTTAAGACAGTTACTCGTATTTTAGCTCTGTAAACAGTTCATTAAGTTACTATGTATGTATCATGTTGAAAATTAACGGAAATTCTTTGATTTTATTTTATTTTGTAGTATCTGTATTTTTTTTTGGGTCATTTGTGGTTGATCTTCTAGTCTAAACAGAACACGCGTCCCCTTTTTTCAGCTTTAAGTGAGTCAGTCAAATGCCGATGAAATCATAGCTTTAAATCCCTAGAAAAAAAGTACATCAATGATTGGTGGTGTTACCTTTAAAACTCATAAATTTCTTGGGTAATCTTTACTCTAATTTACTGCCATAAGAAAGATTTAATTTCGTCAGATGTTTTAGAATTGAATTTTATAAACATGTTTCATTTCACTAGCACGAATAAGTATAGATTCATCACTTGTTACTGTGTTATTACGCAGTATTTTCTATACAATACATCTCGAAGTTGAATGACGATAATTATTAGTCTGAATAATCATCATCGCGTTAACGTTTATCATTATTTAGTTTTTGTTCATATCCAATAAATTTTCTTTTAATCCTCTGAATTATTATAGTAAAAATTAATCATATGTTAATCTTCGTTCGTTTTTATAAAACGTAAAATTTGCATTTTCAACTTATTTAGCCAAGCACCGAGATTCCAGACACAATAGAAAATCAATTGTAACGCGTCCCATATAATGTCGTTGGGGTTTGACGGATTAAAGGTAGCATAAATAAATACAAAGAAAATAAATAAATAAATATAATAAATATGTGCCAAACAACACATCAATTGTCTTGGTTTCGAACTAAGGAATAGTCTTCCTTGTGCTACGAATACCAGACAACGATTATGACGGGGGCGTCTCCCATAAATACTTAAATACATATAAACATCCATGACTTAGGTACAAATGTTCGTGCTCATCACACAAACATTTGCCCCTTGCGGGATTCGAACCCACGACGCCGGCATAGTAGTCAGGAGCGCTAACCACTACACCAAACGCGTCGTCAAATATCTCGTTGCATTAATTTAAAATATTTTCGTATTATCTATGTCAATAAATCCAATTTAGGTCGGTTGACAAAGATTCAAATAGTTGGTTAGTGCGTGGGTAAATACCACATTTAGTTAAGCACATTGTATGTAAGTACAAAAAACTAACATAGGTCACATTAGCGACGTGCCATTGTTTTTTAAACCGTAGTAGTAGGTAGATATCCGTGAGAATCAGTAATGAAATAGACGTAATTACCGAACCGACTCAAAAAAGAGGAGGTTATCAATTCGACTGTCTTTTGTTTCTTTTTTGCATTCAGTGATTAAAACCATTGCCACTGCCTACTACTATCTCAAATCCTCCTGAGGTTCCCAAGTTTTGGGAGTCGAAGAATCAACGCCCTTAGTTCCATAAAAAAGACATCAACGCGCTACGGGATAAAGCCCCTACTGTATCGTAAGACTTCATTTCTTTGCTGTCGCGAATTATTTATCTGATGTAGGCATATATACTTATATACAGGGTGTTTTTGCAAGGGGGTGCCAAATTTTTTGAAGTTGAATGAGACCATCAATATGAATAACTTTTAGTATGGGACCATCGTTCAAACCTTTTTTTTCTGCCTCTCATTATCGTCAATGTAACTGACTGATTTTGTATGGGACACTTGAAATTTTATTTCATCAGTCAGGTATCAAACGACTGCCGGGAGTCGCATAATAATGGTATTTCTATTGTGTCTCGTTCACACATACTTGACGAGTTAAGATTTCAACCATGACCACATATTACAGGGTGTATTTTTTGTATTTTCAGACCAATGAAAATTAAACTGTGACATCAACATATATAAATAAAAATTGAATTACATAAATGCATTAACAATACGTATGGAAATATTGCTTCTCCTTATATTTCTGAGTGAGGGAAACTGGTGGTAGTCATTCATTTTTAACGGTATTTAGGTACTAATATCATAGTAAGAATCACCCTTGCAATTTGGGGACCTTCAAAACTGTGCAATTTCGACACGAATAAAAAACTTGCTAATGTTCTGTCATTCGTTGCTATGGCGCTATTCTCATTTTCGTAAAGTTTTTTGTTATGTATTATGTATGATAGGCAATATATTATTATGTAAGATAATTATATGTTTTGCAATTAACATAATTATGGCGCATGTTTCCATGTAAGTTAAGTATTTTCGGACAAACACCGATGCACTTACGGAATATTTTATTGCTGTTAGGCATATTTATGAATTTGTACTTCCTTTGAGATGTTTGTTTAGGGTGCTTGTGTGTTGTGAATACAATTAACAACCTGCTACAGACCACACAAAAGAAATACACTGCCAAGAGATTATTACTTACAAACTTATTGTAATTTTTTTAATAATATCTAAATATGCATCTATAAAAAAAGATGATACTAAAAGTTGATGTAAAGTGCAGTGAAGAATAATATCTAAGAGCATTATTCTATTAACATGTGTCTCCAAAATTGTTTAGTGGCAATTATGCAATGCACAGCGCAATACTAAACATACGTATGGAAACGCAATTCAATTCAATTCTTTATTTACATAGAAACACGGTACATTTGGGTGGACACTGTACATTTACAATAAATAGTTCGACATGTCTCGCCACAATTATGGCATGTATTTTTTTTTCAAAAGATAAAATTCATAATTAAAAACAACATTACATTTGAAACATATTTATGTGTTCTATATATAGGTAGTCAGATAGAAAACTAACATATCGCGGTTCAGGATTGTACGGAGATTCGGGTGTTGTATAGAGTTGGGCTGTCAGCGCCATCTAGCCGTTCCGGAGCTATGTTCAGTTGTATTATGCATCGCCACAGTATCATTCAATCATTAGTCAGATCATTTAAAGATATTGTCGAGAATACTGCATATTTTTTAAAATTATAATCAGCTGTTGTCAATCTACGTCTACCTAGCATCTTTGAAAGCGGAAATAAGATTTTTTCCACATCATCCTCTTTTAGATATCGATCTACAGGGCCTACGTGATTGATCACAGATAAAGTAAATAAGTCCGAGCCATTGACACTAACTTTTTCGTTTGACGCCATACATTGGTGGCATTTGGAGCCCATAAATCGAGCGTGTCTTTAGATCGTCAATAGCACAGCGGTGAGGTGTGGCAGACGTGAAAGTCATTCAAAGGTGCTCATTAATTTTTGACGATTTAGGACTCAGTGGGGAATGGGAAAAGCTGCGACTGAAAATATATAAATAAATAGATATATAATATACATATATGCGCCAGACAACACACACCAATTGCCATGGTTTCGAAGTAAGGAACTTTCCCTTGTGTTACGAATATCAGGTAACGATTATGACGGGGGCGTCAAAATAGTAAACTATTTGAGTAGTCGTTCTAATAGGAAACTTCTGGCAACGCCAGATAATATCAATATCATTAATTGAAAATCAAGGTAATCACTAGAAACGTTTGTGTGCTATAAATATAACGATTCTA
This sequence comes from Pyrausta aurata, assembly GCA_963584085.1. Classification (NCBI taxonomy): domain Eukaryota; kingdom Metazoa; phylum Arthropoda; class Insecta; order Lepidoptera; family Crambidae; genus Pyrausta; species Pyrausta aurata. The sequence goes on from OY757260.1 coordinate 11,284,417, forward strand.
ATCAGACTTGAAAGAAGGAGTCTCACTCGTCAGACTGAAATGGTTACGTAAATACGTACACAATAACGCGCGGTAAAATGTTTTGTTTGGACCATCTCTTCGCACGAAGCACTAACTTATAAATTTGTATTAATTACCGTAAATAAAACATGTAACTTTCAGTGGAATATGATATGAGTCATAACAATTATTTTTCTCAATGTAAACTCAGGAAATAAGACTCGCACTTTGCAGTTTTTCTATGAATTAAATCCAACATCAACTCGTGTGAACCAGTGTCTACGTGGTGTGGCCAGCATTCGCTGGGTTGCCATGGGACAAAATAATAGTCTATTAGCAAAACACGTCGTTAACTTCAGTCCGTTGCGTTTGGAATACTTAAAAGTTAAAACTATTATCTCATTGTTTATACACTTTAGGCTTTGTGGTTACAGTCTAAATTAGGGACTAATTAAGATTGGCGGAATAATTTTCATTATTTTATCTAACAACTTATCATGGAAATCTTTTTTCGTAAAGTAGTATCTTATTTTTAAATTTCTGGACTAGACGCGCGAGATAACTGCACGGTGGTTCCTTTGGCCCGGTTCTCCAGAGCTCGTGGGTTCAAATCCCACTATCATTATCATTATCAGTCAAAGGACATCCACTGCTGAACATAGGACTCCTCTACTGTTTTTCACAGTGACCTGCGATCTTTACAAGGTCGGCGGTCCATCTTGTCGGTGGACATCCTACGCTGCGCTTTTGGTCGATGAATCTAGAACTTTTCTGCCTCAGCGGCCATTCCGCTCGTGCGAAATTTTTGGTCTTATTTAATCTTATATAATTAGTATGTTAGTAATCACTTTATGAAGGACGAATCAAAATCTAGAGAGGTTAATATTTATAATGCTCAGGTTTAAGAAGCAATTTATTTCAAGATAAGAATTTCATAGCAAGATTAGATATTTTGGATAGCCTATCTTAATCATCTTATTTTTTTATTTTTCAATCGAAATTAATTCATTGTGATTTATCTTAGCTCTAATGTGTTTATAACAACAACTATAATCTACGCATAAAACATGTGGAGTATAGCTTCCAATAGTCACGTAGACGGGCTAATTTTCTGCGTCTATTCAGAATATTCAAGCTTAACTATCATGTTGTGAGATACTAATTTATAAGTGGTTGACCAAGTAGTTCTCATACTAAATCATCAGCCACACACCGCTTTGCTACAATACAGACAACGTAGTGGTTTTAAAATATTTATATAATCAGTGACGATTAATTATGCGCTAAGCTCCATTGCTTGGCCCAGCGCCGCATAGTTGCCTGCCTGTCGGTTTTCTACAGGCTATATTTTGGAGAGTGTGCACAGGGTACTCCATGAGCTCATTACCCTTCTATCATCGCTCATCTTGATGCACTGCGGGATACCACCCTTACCTAGTTGACATTACACTGATCTCTTTTAGTCCTAATCCCGAAGAAGGGTGATTCCTAGCCTTCACCCTTCCTACATATATATGTATGAGCACTCGTATACACGCCTCTATCAAAAGCTGAATCAATGTTTCGTCTATCAAAATATGCAAATTAATTCACCAAACACCATTGTAAGTCATACACTGACCTTTGTGACGGTGAACGAGCTTAGCCAGTTTCAATCCGACATACGTGGACAGGATCACGTAGTAACAATACTTATGACTTTAACGAGAATTTCGACAGTGACGTCAAACACGTAGTAACACGTCATTTCAGAGACAAAAGCCCATAAAGATGTGCCCAGGAAAATAGTATGTAGACAGGTAAGGTAGATATCGTAACTATGCTAGGTAGCTCTATCCACCTATCCATTGTACTTATATTTGAAATCAAATCCCTTATCCCTTATACTTATAAATGTGGAAGTGTGTAGATGGGTATGAAATTTCTGTTTTCCCTCAAAAGTGGCTGAAGCGTTTTGAATCGGAAAATAAAAGATGAGACTTCTCTGAGATGAGAATGTTGGTTTTCATGATCCAATACACCTTTAGCCTCTACTGTCATTTGACAGCCGTTTTAGCGAGAAATGATTTGTTTTCACAACCACAACCACCATTTAGTTTTATTAAGTGTTTTCTATTACTAGAGGTATATTATTGTATTATTGTACCTATGGACTTCGGCTTGACGCTATTTTTGGGACAACCTGTATGTATTTTATCGTATATTCATACTGACTGATTTTTTTAACCATGTCAAAAAGTTGGAATGTAAAACCCCGGTGCCTCTAGTCCCACGCATGATCCTCTTTAGTCCTAATTTTCATTCAAATTGACCGCATATGGAAATTAGAAAATCACAAATAGTCTCTAAGTACCTTAGCGCCATCTATGTTTTGCTCTGAGTTGAGGAAATAAAGTTGCTTAGCAAGTTCTCAGTAACTTATTTACTTCGTCTCTATATATCACGGTAGATGCCGTTACCTGACTCCTTTAGGTACCGCCGATATTTTTCTCAGTAAGAAAATCACGTAGATTTAAGTCGTATGTTTCATCATCTATGGCCGGAAGCTTAAAGGTTGGACCCGACAGTATGTATAGGACCCAATTCTCATACAATCGAAAAAAAAATTACAACGAGACTATGTGAGCAGGTGGAATGCTGCGCGAAATTTACCTTAATTTCGAACGCCTAGTCGGAATATGCCTGCACGATTCCAACCCGTAAGCCTTTATGGAATGAAACTTTGGTCTTATTCGTTTTCATACATCCTAAATTAAGGTTGTACGTCTCTGATTTTAAAAAAATAAGGCTTGATTGTTTAGAATTGGACGAAATTTTGAAGGTTTTTTTGACAAAAAAGTTAATTCTTAGGTTCTTATATTTACTGAAACATACAATATTGTTTTTAAATCAAGACGAACGAGCATAGTTTTTCAAAATATTTTAAACATGTAAAAAAATACAAAATCAGAACAGGGATTTCGTTTTCCCTTTTTGTGTGGTTTATTTATAGTTTATGTAACTAACGTCTAGATAGAAATCTAAGAAACTGACTGATTGTTTTATTACCTACGGGACTTCTGTAATAAATAAAATACTTAAGCACTCGCTGCTGCGTATTAAACTCATATAATATATCTATATATAGTATATTATACTAACAACGAACATGACTAAATCTAGGGCACACACTTCACTGGATCATCTACAATTAATATTTATTTAATAACCACGTCCTAAAACTGATCTCATTGATCAGCATTTAATCGATACCTATTAGTATAAATGCAACAGGAGATATAATTTTATCCATTTGACGCTTAACTTAGCTGCAATTAGTGAGAAAATGGTGTTGAAAGAGTTATTTTTGGCTTTTTGTGTATCAGTTTGTGTGAGAGCCAGTTTAGGTGAGTGAAATGGGTGCTTTTACCCGAGTTAAACATACTATTTTTCATTTCGACTGTGAGGAAAACATTAAATGTACAAAAGTGGTTGTAGATGTCTTGGTGAGGTATTAAGTAGTTCAGCGAGAAAGGAAAACTCGAGTTTTAAACAAAATATGGCAGTTTATTTACAGTACTAACAACATCTAACACGATTAGAAAGAATAACGGCACGAATACATGAAAACATTGTACAAAAAAGCAGAAAATATCAATTAATTAAAATCTTTGTAAAGAATATCGATCGTTATTTTTCCACAGATAATAACAGAATCCAAAAATAATTTCTTTTTTTTTATAAAAGTTTTAACGGCTTTGGACGAATCCTTCCTGAAATGACACTGACAATATAAAATTTAAAAAAAAAACATCTTGGCATTATGGCGGGCAGCCAAATATTTTAATTATTACTGAATTAAAATTAGAAAATGTATATTTTTTTTATCAACGATTATACATAATACCTACAGAATATGATTTTAAATTTATAGCTAAGCAAAAATGATTGTTATTTTAATAACATAATGTGACTCAATTATCTTTGGTCCAAGCTTTGACTGCAGGCCTTGGCTCTATGCCATGTCAATTAAAACTAAATTACTTTCCACCCTAGGGATGGATAAACTATTTTCCACCCGGCTATCTACACAGAAAAGTTATATTTTCCGAAGAGGAGAGATGAAAAAAAACTTTATCTCTCTTCTTCCTCTGACAATCATGAACTATAAATCCAAACTATAAAAACAAAATCTTCTATCAATATACATGGTCTAAAAAAAGTATTAAAACATAGACAAGTATAAAAAAGTTGATATAGCTATCAGTGCCCAACATCCCAATACCAAAGACAATTTTATTCTTCTTCATTTTTACATTGAAGCAAATCTTATTCTACAATTATACCGTCCCACCCCAGCACGGGTCTCATCTAACGGGATAAAAAGTATTCTATGTCTTTCTCCTGGCTCTGAGCTACCGCTCCACCAATTTTCAGCCTTCGGTTCAGCCGTTCTTGAGTCATAAAGTGACTTTTTTCTTGATATTTTTGTACTGACTGATACCAAAATAAAAGATACGTGTTTTGTCTTTTGCGTCAAAGATTATTATATTCGAATTTCGGTGCTGATACAAAAGTCTCCCTGTATATAGAATGTACATGCGCCAGACAACACACCAATTGTCTTGTTCAGCAGTCAAGTCAGCAGGAGCGCTAATGACTAAACCAAACGTTTCGTCAACAACAATTACACGCAAAAGTTTACTTAAGTATTTACTTAAGTACTTAAGCTTTTCTAAAATTCGAATATAATAATCTTTGACGCAAAAGACAAAACACGTATCTTTTATTTTGGTATCGGTCAGTACAAAAATATCAAGATAAAGCACCCAGAAGGCGTCCGAAAAAGTCACTATTTATGACTCAAGAACGGCTGAACCGAAGGCTGAAAATTGGTGGAGCGGTAGCTTAGAACCAGGAAAAAGACATAGAATACTTTTTATCCCGTTAGATGGGACCCGTGCTGGGGTGGGACGGGGCTAGGGCGAAACGGTGGGGAGGAAGCTTAGAACAAGGAGAAGGACATAGGATACTTTTGATCCCGTTCGACAAGGCCGGGGCTGGGGCGGGACGAGGCCGGGGCGAAATAGTCAAATCAAACGACTGCCGGGAGTCGCATAATAATGGAATTTCTATTGTGTCTCGTTCACACATACTTGACGAGTTAAGAATTACGGGTCTGGGCGGGACGGGGCTGAGGGCGAAACAAAGTACACTGGGTCCGCCAGTAACTAATAAAATAAACTAATTTTATCTATATATGGCTGAGAAATGTTACTTACGAGAATTTTACTAACAAAGCGGCATTAGTACGATCCTCAAAGACTGGTTTAGAAACTTTAAAATTATCTCGTCTGAAGTGTAACGCATGTTATCACTAAATATTGAATAACATGTAATTTTGTGCCTGAAGTATTATAAAAAGAGGAAGTTATCAAAAACTTTGTTTTAATTTCAGATAAATTGTTTTTGTCTTATAAATTGGCGTTGTGCACATTTAGGGTCATAATTAAAGCATTTTTATCTTTTCCTCCTATATTTACTTAGTTACCGTAATTAGGCCAAATTATTGACATAAAAATAAAAATCTTATGTCACAGCATAAAAAAGTATATAGTTGGCACTTAACGCTAGATAGAGACATTGACCTCTTAACATGAATTATTATAAATCTGGATCAGCGTAATTACAACATACGCACCACGGTCACTGTAAATAAACAATTATTTATATTATACGTGATTTCTACATCAACACTGACAGTATTACTTGCTGAATATGAATATACGAAGATATAATTTTATATATCACTTCATTATGTTAGGTTCTTCACTTTTCAATAATTTTAACATGACAAGGCCAGGTCAGAAAAGCCTAGGGGCTTTCCCTACAAATTATTATTACATGTGTAACAGTTTAAAATTAACATAACATAACTTTAATGTAAAATCTCTAACACAACCTCAATAGTATGAACTTAGTTAAAAAATACTTTCTACGACGAGTACCTGGGTGGGTATCTATTTATAGAAAACAATGATTTGTAGAAAACCTTGAAACCATAAAATTATTATGTTTCATTGTGAGGAAATTGCTCTCAATAATAACCCTGACATGCACGATTTTACCTCAAGAGATCGCATACAATTAATAAGACTGGTACGTACGTATATGTACTGAGATAAATTGTACAGTTATAAATTACAAAATACTGATAATAAACATAATTAAAGGTATCGTCACGTGATTCACGGTTGTAATAGGCCCTATGTTTTATTATCTGTCCCTTGTACCTGAATCATTGTGCTTTGTTTTAATATTTTCATTTCAGGAAAGTAGTAAACAAATACTTAATCGAAATAGTTTGGTATTAGATTATTACCTGTTTACAGATACAGTGCAATTACATTGTTACGTATACAGTGTACACGATGTGCATTAAATCCATCCAAAAACGAGATTCAGACCAGGTTTTGGGTCATCAAACTCATCAAATAGCTTTTCAGTGGCATCGGGAAGTTTAATTAGCTTCAATAAAGCAGTTTCAGAGAAAAGCCCACATAGCTCTCAGATATGCGGAAAAGTTCAAATAAACTAGTATTATTTATGAGTCCTACTACGGTGGGTGGGTGGCACCAAAACTGGCATGCAGATAGGTATCAGCGTGGCACAATACAATTTATCTGGTGTTATGATCATGATAATGAAAAAAACTGCTATGTATTGTTATTTGCTACTACAATACTACCTTCTTAAAAACCATGAACGAATCCGTAATAATAAAGTTTGAATAATTTCTGCTTAACTGGCAATTTTCCTTTCAGCATCCTTCATCGAGCCATGCACAGAAAATGACATCCGCTGCCATCTCCGGTCAGCGAGCAAAGCATTGCCCGTCATCGCCGCAGGAGTCCCAGAGTTGGGCATCAGCTCGCTAGACCCTATGCACCTAGGCCGAGTGAGGACCGACAACGCTGGCCTTAGCATGGAGTTCAGGGACACCACTATCAAGGGTCTGAAGAACAGCAAGATTGTTAATCTGGTGTGAGTTTAAGTTATTGCTTTGAGAACTTGTCTTTGGATGCAATGAATGATGCGAAGTTAATAGATTTTAGCCAACCAACTCTCTAAAGGCCTTGAGAATCAGCCATGACGGGTCTAAAAACGAAATACAAATGTGTAAATGAAAAAGAAAGAAAAAAACGTTTATTCAGTACCAACATCAATTACAAAAATACAATCAATAAACCCACCACCCACTAAGTACTTGACGTTTCGGCTGTATTGCAAAAGCCATGATTACGAGCCAGGGCCTGAAATCGAATCTTGTCTTAAACATGTAGCAAATTAAATTCGAAAAATCTGTTCTCGGGGAAACCCTTTTTCAAATCAATTTCCTTAACCTACTAATATGTGATACTATCACAACTGAATCAATTTATCAAGCAGAATACGGATCAGTGCTAATGGATTATTAATGCTATGTAATTGATGTCGATAACAATCATTAGCCTGTCGTTATGTCACGTGGATAATACCAAGAAAAGATTTCTATTGTTACCGTAATACCTAGGTACTTATCTTACGTACTTAGTATAAATTTTCTTGCTTTTTAACCGACTTCAAAAAAGTAGGTCCTCAGCTTGACCTGATGTTTGTATGTTTATTCGCGATTATCTTGTGTTCGGCTGAATCGATTTTGATGGGGTTTTCAGTAAAGTTTTTGTTACATTTAGTTCAAGGTTTTAGTTCAATTTTAGGCTGCTGGTTAGGATATTTCATGCAAAAATTTGTTAAATTTGTGTGTGTTCAAACCGCTGTAAATATCGCTAAATCACACTGAACGCATTATACCGCGTCGCTATGGAAAACCACCTCTTCTTTCTGCAAATCTTTGATTCAATAAAGAAACTTTTATTTCCAGTCGTCACGGCAAACACCTGGAGATGTCCCTGAAGTGTTCCCTGGAGATGAAAGGAGACTACACCATGTCTGGCCGGCTCCTCATCATGCCCATCGAAGGAGACGGCAAATACAGAATCAGGATACGTGAGTAACACTTGTTGATAAAGGGCTTTATTGCAGATAAAAATGATTGTGCCGTGCAAGACTGTTTCCTGTCTTAATTTCGACCTTATGAGTGAGTGAGAAACAGTTACTTTGAATTATTCTCAAGCTGGATCGCAATACTGATTTGGCGACTCAGCTAGCTGAGTAGGAATTGAAATGCCTTTTTGTACACTACTACACTACACTAGACTACACCTAGTTCATCTACAATATCCATACAACTTTTTCGTTTTAAAACTTGTATCTACCCAATACATAGACATGTTTCAAAAATAGCATCTACCTAGTAGACAAACACATTTTACAAGGGCGGTTCTTCTTTGACGATACTGAAAGTAAGTACGAGTCGCTTCTCCTCTGCTTCCCTGCAGGTCTAGCAAAAAGTTATTTTGCAAATCACCGCAACTCGCCCTTTGTCGAGAACAAAGGGTGAAAAAAGACAAAAGTCGGGACAAAAGACGAGACAAAAGAGCCGACCCGATGATGACCGCAGAGCGCCTATTGCTCTCAGCCGATCGGTCGTTCGGGGTCCAGGCGTTAAAGTCACTAAAACACACTCACCCCCTCCTCAGGTGATATGTTGGTGGACGTAGCCATCGACTTCGCAGAGCGTCACTCCAACGGCGAAACCTTCTGGGCGGTGCAGCACTGGAACCAGACGGCCAGGGTCGAGGGCGGCGCCGACTTCCGTTTCAAGAACCTGTTTAAGGGGAATAAGAAGCTTTGTAAGTTTGATTTTTTTATAAACAAACTCGTATTAATGTACAATTTTATTACGTAAGCAATGGCTTTCAGACAAAAGCAAGCATTTTAGTTAATTATCCAAAGACTGCGACTTACTGACTGCAGGGAATACTAATTGGGCCTGTGTATGAATACTGGTCTAACAGTTCTGGATAAGATAAAACCTAGCTTCCTTTGTTGATGTACCTATATACATATATTGTTAATGCATTGTTTATTTTAATAATATTATTGGATGCGATCACACTGTAAATTTAAAAACGATTTTATCAATAAAATACAAGAATAAAATATTCAAGTTAGCAGTGCACCCTAGCTTCACATGGTTGGACACGGTTGGACTGGCACGTATACATAAGAAATCTGCTAAATAGTTTCCAAAATAACCAACAAACATAGCCCAAATGGTATTAGTATTGTTTGGGGGCACGGCAGTTTCCCCGGCAAATTGAGCAAAACAGCGGCTTTTTCTTCTTCTGCTCTCTGCTTCAAGAAGCAGTTGGCTATGTTCAACTCTTTATTGCTGTGGATTAAACTAGATTTTAATTACCTTTCAGCTGACGGCATCCATGAGTTCGCGAACAGCAACTGGCGCGAGATCTTCCAAGAAGTAGCGCCGCCGATGGTGCAGAAAACCGTTGCGCAGATCATCGCTGAGGTGGCAAAGCTGTTTCACGGCGTGCCTTTAAAGGAACTTGTCAAGAACTGAACGTGGAGAAAGATGTTTTTGTATTTTTTTATATTAATAAAATAATAAATTATATGATTTATTGAAGATTTATATTTATTGTTTTTAAATTGTTTACTCAACTCAGTATCCAGTGGAAGTTATCACAGCAAATTCACCTTGACAAAGATTTTGCTAATATTCTTCAAGTAGGATCTTATTGCAATGCTTATGCTTCACCACATCATTTATTTGTTGCTTTCAAAAGATGCTTTATTTACCGACTTCGAAAAAAGGAGGATATCAATTCAACATGTATATGTGATATCGTTGGAATTTGATAATATTTAAGTGCTGGAAGTGTTCCAAAGACATTGTTCAAACGTCGGTGCATGTATGTTTGTCTCAGCATTTCTGAAAAACGATAAGTCAACGCGAGATGTTTTTTTTAGTTCAACCAAGTACTTATATTCTAAGTTAGTTTACAGTGCAAGTTTCATCACAATCGGGCGGTAGTTTTTGAGTTTTGGGTACTTAAAAACTAAAAACCATGTCATTAAAACATTAAAAATAATTTACAAAATTCAACCGCCTTCAGAATACTGACTACGAATTGCGTAGATTGTTAGTATGTCATGCACTGACTCTACTAAAGAATTTGTTTTTCCAAAATAAAAGACAAATGCGTTATTTTCAGCTTTTTAGTCAGTTTTTGAAAGTGGTTTAATCTTTTTAATAAAAGAAACAAAATTTTCATTTTTAAAGCCCTAATATTTTATTACAGTCCTGTAGATAATAAAAAGACTACAGATTTTCCTGGAAATCAGCTAGTTTAAAAACTATTCCTACATAAAACAATTAACTCTGATAAATTAAAGGATAAAAGTTTATTACCTCAATCACCTTTTCCTCATCTGCACGTATCTCTAAAACTGGACAAACGACCCGTTTAGAAGTAATTAGACCAAAGACAAATAGACCGTGCAATGATGAATGATCTCCGAGATCGCGGGGATTACCTCAGGGTTCAGTAATGGGACCTAAGAACGCTATTAGGCAAGCAAACAAGTCAGTGCTTTACTTGCTGACATAATATTTACGTGTATGTATGAGTCCCATAATCTGGCAGTTTAGAATTTAATTAGTGATCAGAATCGCGCGTCATCTGATTGTATGTATGGTCATAGAAACAAGTCTAATCCTAGAAAGGTTTTAGGTTATTTTAACACCACTTGACCTCTACAATTATCTTACTAATATTATAAACGCGAAAGTTTGTGAGGATGGATGTGTGTTTGTTACTTCTTCACGCAAAAACTACTGAATAGATTTTGATGAAACTTCACAATAATATAGTTCATACACTGGAATAACACATAGGCTATAACTTATAATGAATTTTAATGAGATACAATACTAAAGCGGGTGAAGCCGCGGGGAGCCGCTAGTAAGTTATAATTTAGACACGTATATCGACTGCAGTGAAAATAGTTTCCGTCAAAGGAAAACCATACACATTCGATTGGATGTGTAAATAATGCTCGTAGCGTAGTGACGTACACTGAATAGATAAATAAGGTTTATCTATTCAGTGGTGACGTACATCACGAGCATCTCGTGATGCCTTGGAAGGCACCAAGCCAAGCCATTTGGTCCCGGCTTATATTGGTCGATATTCATCGTTAAGCCTATAGTCAGAGGCCTTAGGGGCAGCTTGATAAAATCTTACAGCAAGGATCGGCGTCGCTTGCCTTGCAAACAGCCCTCCGCCAATCCGCACTGAGTCCGCGTGGTGGAATATGGCTCATCCAGCTCATATTTGAGGTGAGCATTTGGATGCTTACAGGCTAATAACTTTACTTTTTATGGGTGAATTGTTCCTTTCATTGTGGTGTCACACCTTAGGTATAGACCTACTTATACTAAGTAGACTAAACCCAATTTCTTCTTCGATAGTAGGTAATAGTAAGTAAAGTTACATTACCAGCGGTTGAATATTTACGATTGTGTAATTTGAAGAAAAAATGCCTTAACCAATGGTCATTAAAATAGCCATTCTGACATTTGGTTAAGGTAGTTTTTCTTCAATACAAGTCATAAATATTCAACCTCTGGTAACGTAGGTAACTTTACCATTACTAACGATGAAAAGACTGGGCCTAAGCTACTAAAGTTGCCTGTTAGATCGCCTCCGACTCCGGTAATTTCATGTCAACATTCAGAGTTGAGAAGCTCTAGGTAAGTATATATTGAAATGGTTAACAAAATAAAAATAGATTGCTTTTTTTACAGGAGAACAATTCAGACTTTCCGACATTTTATCGAAACTAATATTTTCTTAATGCACTCAGAGGTTAATTTCACTGTAACTTTCTTTAAATTAATTTGAAATAATGAAAATCTGCACGACAGGTATACCTACATAAATAAATAACTAGATAAATGGCTAAATTAAAGTATACGTATAAGTAATTTACTTAAGTGAATGATAGTTTACGTTTCTTTAAAATTTCAGTTAGCACCTTTTTCAAAGAAGCATAAATCCTGTGACACAAACAGAAAAAGCACAATATTTTAGCACACACATAATAAAATCAAAGCGTTCTAGTAGAATCTTAATAACTTGTTGACTATAAATGGTTCTGTTGAACTCAGAGATTAACACATAGACCATAACCTTTAGATAGTTTCTGTGTATTTTGATGACGTCGTTATATACGTACATGTCTTCATAAACTAGCCTAGGTTACACAAAAAGGAGTTCGACACACGTTTGTACCAAATGCCCCACATAACCATATACAAATCTAATTGTCATTATTTAATATCTTAGTTATGGTAGCGCTTAACTTGATAACGCTTAAACTAAGTCTCTTTAAGGCAAGAGTGAACAGGCTGCTACTAAGCAGATATGCACCATCCTAGACCTCATCTACACCTGAACACCGGACGCGATCGAGGTCATCTGCTTAGCCGAGAATTAAAAAAAACAACTTTGCTGGTACTGTCAGGCTTAATAAGCAATGAAATTCACAAATGTGAAATAAGTAAGTTTATCTGTGGTACGTAAACAATGTGGAATGTTAATAAAAATCGAGCCGCCTAGTAAATGATACTTTGTCATTTTAAATTTTGACACAAAATGCATAGGAAAATTAACAAAGTCAGGAAGTTTGACATTATTTCCAAACATTTTGTGTTAAAATTTAAAACTTCAATATAGAGGTAGCATTCTCTGGGCGACTTAATTATAGTATGTTGGCATACCTTACTTTTATCTTCTCACATAGTACTTCACAAAAGTGTACCTTAAATTAAACCAATTAGAGCCAATAACGAAAAGTGTTCCTATCCATATATTTTTGGGGTTTGATTTAGTCAAACAAAGCACAAAATATGTTATTAAGCAAACTCTTCATAAACCTACATTTATTTTCAGCCCCGTACAAATTCACACAGTAAGTGACAAGAATTCCAAGTTGAAAACCAGAAAAATTGTGTAATATCTGCTGTTCTAGAACATGAGAAACATATGCGACTACAATGAGCTAATAATTACTTACATACAATATCGATGTTTGCAAACTGCAGTGATCTCTAAAAGTGATTGTCATGGCCATTAAATTAGTGTTTCTATGCTAAACGATTAAATACTGTCCAAAGTCTCAAATGCAGGATATAAAATGATATCCTAAGAACCAGCACATAAAAAACAAGATATGTAATGCGAAATTTAAATTCAAATGTTTTCTATTCTCTATAGGACATACTGTATTTACATACATTTTGTAGTGAGTTTATTTACACATTCTTTCTTACTTATTTATCAGAAAAAAACGATCATAATGACTTTGATCGTAGCCAAAAGGGCGGGAAGCGGTAAAATCGATCATCACCTATTTATTTGACTTATGGGTAAGACATGGCATTAAGGTAGTATATCGATCAATGTGGTGCTACAAGGAATATTTGTTAACCTATCTAATTAAGAAATATAATTAAATCTTCCTTTATATAGTACTAGCGGCCCGCCAGCGACTTCGTACGCGCGTAATAGTTTTACTCCGTTTCCATAGATCATAGAGAAAATATTTATAAGCCTATATGCATTAAACTACTTCTGTAGCCTTCCCCGATAAATTAGCTATCTAACAATGTATGTAACATATTTTATAACCGGACTAATAGTTCCTGTGATTAGTGCGTTCAAACAAACAAACGAAAACATCCAGTTTTTAAATGTATACGTAGAAATGCGTATAGATAAATGTTATATTTTATGCACACACAACACGTAGCCCGCTTTAATCTGGTCAAACTTACACGGGGATAATATCTTTTTATTTTACAACGAATTGGAAATACTACGCCTATCGTCAATCGTGTATTTCTTTCGGGTGCTAATAAAAAGACCAGGCTATACTCTGTGCGCTTACACAGCATCATGCCACAAACAGGCTGTGGAAGAAGCAAATTCCCTCAAGTCGTCACCCACTACCTTAAGAGTTTGAACATGAGATTTGCTTTTTTGCTTTGCTTTGATATATATTATCAATGGTTATAGCAAATACTCTACTTTCTAGAATTCAAATCGTGAATTCAAAGGGACAATTCTATGTAGGGATCTACCCCATCATCATCATCAAAAACACCCAAAAGCCGTCCACTGTTAAACATAGGCCCCCACGAAAAGTTTGCAGAAAAAGATCGAGATTGGACACCCTTCGACCACAGAAGCAGCGTAGAATGTCCACCGACAATATGAACAAACGATCTGCAATCTACACTTGACACAGGCCGCTTGATACCTACCCTGTTTAAACACAAAAAATATTCTTTAGAACAGCTAAGGTATAAAATCTCTTCTCGAGCATTTTCTCGTAAGCAACAATGCAACAATAACAAAGCATGTGTCAAAACATTGTGTCTCAGACATGTCAAATGATTGTCAAAAATGATATAAATAATATTTTTAGCACTAAAGAGTATTTATATCAAATTGAAAGCAAATCACCCCCAGAATAACTTTGTACCCCTTTTTAGGAGATACATTTCAATAAAATACAAAATAAGTCTTCCGACAATTCTGTAAAAGAATGTGTATTCAAAATTTAAAGTAGATTGGATTGGAGTAGACAACAAGGGATCTGGTTGTCCCATACAAACTTTGCACCCCTTTTTGACCTCCTAAGGGGTAGGATTTCTGAAAATCCTTTCTTATCGGATACTTTCGTCATACAAAGAACACACCCTCCCAGTTTCAGGTCTCTACGATCAGCGGTTTAGGCTGTGCGTTGATCCATCAGTCAGTCAGTCAGTCAATCAATAAGTCAGTCGTTCAGGTCAAAGCATTTTATAAGTATAGATTACTTTCGTATTGTTATTACTTCACAAATATGATATTGTTATGAAAATAATTCTTTTCTAGAAGGTTTTATGTGACACGCAAAACATTTATTGAACTTTTTAACTCAAAATTGACCTTTTTTACAATAGTTTTTTCCTATTTGAATTTTGAAGCATCGAACAAGCGAGATGAAGAAGTTTTGCTTGTAGCTGTAAACTTCTACAGTACCTTCATACCACCCAAGACCTTCATACATGGCTTAAGGTAGACAGGACATGGGAACCAGAAAAAAAATACAAAATAAGTAGGTTATAAGCACCATTAAATGTGTATATATTCTTGTATTTAATTTACGTTTGCTATTATTACGGACTAGCTACATCAAAACTGCAAATGGAATGCAAAAATAAAAAGAAAAGAAGCCGGTCCTACAGGTTTTGAGCTTAACTACTTATTATTTAAGATATTATTTATGATTTATTAACTACTAATTTATAATGTAAACATAGTTTAAGTTGCTAATGCTATGTACAGGTTGTTTCATTTACGGTGTCCAGCCGATGACGATGTATATTCAGATATATTTCGTAGTTACCGAAATATGTGCAAATAAAAGTTTGTATGGAAAAAAACTCTAAATGCTACTTAAAATCGGTTTTCACACCACGCTATTTAATTTGAACTGAAATGGTAATCTAAATAAGTATAGTCAGCAATGTTTTCATATAATTTTTAATTACGTCAGAACCATATTTTATGAATCTTCTTTTGTCATAATACGTATCGCTATTACGAGTAAAATTAGAAATTGGAAAATAAATAAAGTGCTAAATTTTCTTATGAAAATATGATAACTAAAAAAAAATGCTAACTTACACATAAAAGGGAGGACTACCTACATTTGATAGGTATGGTATGGTGGTCACTTAAATTACCACCACGCATTGGATTGACACGTTACAGGAAACATCCTGTATGTATGTACAGTAGTACAGACAAATATGTGCGCTACGAAAAAAATAATTTGTCTGCACATTTTGTGCACGCTCATTGCAGCCCGGAAATAGCTTAGCAAGCCGATTAGGAAATTGTTCAATGTTTAGTGTGTACCGCTTTACAATTTGAGTTTGTTTTATTTATATTTAGTTCATTCTGACTTTTGGATGCAATGTATGGCAATATTTAAAAATAGAAAGTTGTAAAAAAGAAAGTAGACCAATGTATACATCACAAACAAGGGTACTGTAGGTCTTTGAAAACGTACCTACAAAGGTAGATAGAGGTCAGTCAACTGTCAAACAGTGTAGATGAGTTCTAGGAAGTATTTTTAAAATTAATTTCAGGTTAAAATGTGTTTGAATATTTTAAAGGTAAAATGATCGCCATGTTGCTGATAAGTGATAGATAACTCAGTGTAAAGAAGGTTAATGGGGGTAAAAATAACGATTGAATATTTAGCGGACTAAGTCGTAGGATACTTAAAGTTATTATAATGAATAAATACTTATATGAAATAAAAATAAGAGCAGTGAGAATACGAGACTTCTGCAAGAATAAATAAAGAATTAATTCGCTCATGTACCAAAGAAAGAACCAGAATGCTCTTAGCTTGGATACTTACTTCCAAAATGTCAGGCGGACAATTTGCAAGTAACAGTCACACATCAAAGGAATTCAGAATTATGTATGATATTTCTATGTATGATCTCGGATTGTGTTGGATTCGGAGATCATAATTTGATTCATAATTCGTATTTACGGCATTGACGTTATAAAGACTAAATGGGATTTGATGCATTTTACCTTTGAGATAATACATATATTATAAGTATTGGAACATAGAGGGGTGAATATCCCAAGCGTATTTTTTTTGCGTCCGGGCTGAGAATCGTCATGTACTAAAAAGATACACTTTTGTAAATTTTTTTCTTGAAAGTAAACTTTTGTATCCATACCAGGCCATAAATATAAATTGTATAAAATATTTCAGTTACTTGAAAAAAATTAAATTAACTCGCAATTCTAAGTTTGGTGGCTTGTCCGCAATCCGTTTTGCTGGATATTTCCCTCAGTCTAAAGAAAATTACAGGAAATTTTTCAAATTCATTTATTTTATTTACATTCGGATTATTTTTCCCATCTGCTGTTAGTGATATTTTCATATTTGGTGCGTTACCTAACCCTAGAGCATGACAAGATGGTCTGTCCGCGCGAAATTAACAATTTTGGTGGCATTTATGAAAGAGACAACCTAACCCGCATAAACGAACAAAAAAAAATATTGTTCCCGACTCTCACTCCAGTCTCGCACTCACGGGCAGTGAAGAAACAGGTGCGCTATCTCGTTGCGTTTTTCCGCCAAAAATGAAAGTATTCAATTTTTTTACCTCCGGACAAAAAATCTGCAATTTTGGTGTTCCTGTTTAAATTACTTTTCAGTAATTAATTTGTTGTGGCAATGCAGTGTTTTATGAACGCATGGTGTGCTTTTAAAGTGATATAAAGTTAGGTAGAATATCCGAAACAGTTTTTATTTTACGTATTTTTTTATATAAAATTTCAATTTTGGTGGTGCAATTTTGGTGGTTTTGGTGGTAATTTGGTACACCAAAATTGCTTAACTAACACCAAAATTAGACGAGATCGAGAAGTTCTATTGGCAGTTGTACACCTCAGTTGCCAAACTCGTTGATAGCCTGTCAGACACCCAAGAGCTATCCTAACCCGTCACTACACCAAAGACATCCCAGACATCAGCCTCTACGAGATTAGGATGGCCCTGAAACAGCTTAAAACAACAAGGCACCTGGCCAGGACGGAATCATATCAGAGCTTCTGAATGCGGGTTGAACACCTTCAGAGACTCTTTAATTCTGTGCTGCTAGAGGGCATGATGCCTGAGGCATGGAACAGGAGTGTGGTGGTGTTGTTCTTCAAACAAGGAGACATAACCTTATTGAAGAACTATAGACCCATCTCACTCCTGATCCATGTCTACAAGCTGTTCTCAAGAGTCATCACGAATCGCCTCGCACGTAGGTTTGATGACTTCCAGCCTCCCCCCGAACAAGCTAGATTTCGAAAAGGCTACAGTACCATAGACCACATCCATACGCTTAGGCAAATAATACAGAAGTCCGAGGAGTATAATATGCCTCTACGTTTAGCCTTTGTGAACTATGAGAAGGCCTTTGATTCGTTTGAAACTTGGGCGGTGCTTCGGTCTCTTCAGCGGTGTCACATAGACTACAGGTATATAGAAGTGTTAAAGTGTCTGTATAACAACGCCACCATGTCGGTACGCCTTCAAGCTCCTGGAATAGAAAGGATTCGGCTCAAAGTAAATGGCGAATACATCATACATCTCCGGTTTGTCGATGATATAGTCCGTGTGGCAAAGACGCTGGATGATCTTGATTAAACGAGTATCCCAACAAGTGGGTCTTAAAATGAACATGGAAAAGACGAAAATTATGTCGAGTTTCCGTGTTGTACCCACTCCGGTATCTGTTGGGAACACAACTTTTGAAGTTGTCGATGCGTACGTCTACCATGGGCAAGTGGTCTAATTAGGTAGGTCCAACTTTGAGAAAGAAGTCAATCGACGAATCCAACTCGGCTGGGCAGCGTTCGGGAAACTGCGCAAGAGCGTCTTCTCGTCTCAACTACCTCAGTGTCTGAAGATGAAAGTCTTTAACCAGTGTGTGTTACCTGTGATGACATACGGATCCGAAACGTGGTCTCTAACTATGGTAACTATGTGCCTCATAAAAAAACTCAAAATCACACAACGAGCGATGGAGAGGGCTATGCTCGGTATTTCTCTGCGAGATCGAATCAGAAACGAGGAGATACGTAAAAGAACTAAAGTAACGGATATAGCCCTACGAATCAGTTAGCTCAAGTGGCAGTGGGTAGGGCACATAGCGCGTAGAACTGATGGCCGATGGGGCTGAAAAGTTCTAGATTGGAGACCCTTCGACCAAAAGCGCAGCGTAGGACGACCACCGACAATGGACAGACGACCTTGTAAAGATCGCAGGATCGCACTGGATGCAGACCGTTTACAAACGGTCGCTGTGGAAAGCCGTGTGGAAGGCCTATGTTCAGCAGTGGACGTCCTTTGTCTGATAATGATGATGATGATGATTTGATTTAGCCTCACGATTGGGCCATTGTACTTATATCCCTCCTTTTTCATTCTAACCACGCCAGGCTCTCCCAGAAGGCTAGCAAACTGCCTAGATTGCTAAAGACCTCTGGGAATGTTGCCGGGGATTTGAGAAAGTTTGCCCGTTGTTCCATCACACCCATACACTCCATGAGCACATGCTGTGGTGTTTCTTCTGCCCCCATGCAACCTCTGCATAGGGGACTGTCTGCGTCACCTATTGTGAATAGATGTTTGTCTAAGAGACTGTGGCCAGCTATAGTGCCTATAACCATGTGCAGTTTGTCTCTTGGTAACCGGATGAGGTTGCGGGCAAGCCTTTTCGAACCTTCCGGAATTGCGTTCTTTGTTTGCCTGCAACCTTTACCATTTCTCCATGCTGCTTCGGTTTCTGCACGTAGCCAAGTTCTTATTTGGGCCTGCGGTATGGGTAGTAATGGTTCCGGGACATATACTGTTGTCGCCGAGCCCCTCGTGGCTAGTTCGTCGGCAGCGTCGTTGCCTAGTGAGTTACTGTGTCCTTTGATCCATTGCAAGGTTACCTCATTTGTGCTTGCTATGGATTGGAGTGCTTTATTCCCAAATAAGGACAGATTTGATGCTATTGTTTTGTAGGGCCTGGAGCACCGATGCGCTGTCCGAGACGATTTTAATGTTGTTGGTCTTTTACGTCTCTGGCTGCAACCGCCTGTGCTGCTCTGGTGATGCCGATACATTCTGCTTGAAATATTGTATTTAGCTTGGCAAGAGTAGTTGATATATTAATATTTAGGTCATTCGAGAAGACTCCAGCTCCTGTACCCTGTGAGGTTTTGGATTATTATCATTGAACAACTATTACTAGCTCAAGGAACTGACACCACGAACAAATATCGTGCCTCATGAATTGACGCCACTGGCCATCAACTTTCTTATTCGAAATTCAAATTTCAAGGAATTCGTCACAATTTTGTCGTCATTTGTCATTTTTGCTTGACATATAGCTTCTTTTTAAGTAGTAATAACAACTCACTGGCTAAAACCTACTAGTGTGTATAAAGCGAGGTTCTCGGTACAGTGGTAGGCACACGGCACCGGTGTCACATCATTCTCCTCAAATCTGTCGAGATTTTGGTGATTCTTGTGTTTGTTTTGGATGGAAATGTTAAAAATTTATCGACAAAATATGACAAATCAGGTAGGTCGATGTGATACCGTGTGTACCACTCACTAAGATACTTATTATTAACATTCAAAATCAAAAACACAGAATGTTGCATTACCGTATCTGATGGATTTCTAATTTTGGTGCAGTTGATAAATTTTGGTGTCAGATTATCTAATTTTGGTGGCCTGTTACAATTTTGGTGGGTGATCAATTTTGGTGTTTTAAATATTTCAGAAATTATTATTATTATATTAATTTCACTGACGTTTCATGTAACTGTAGACAACACTCTTGCTTATGATTAAACAAATTTAGCCGAAAAGTTATAAACTAAAATTACCACCAAAATTAGACAAAAATTCATGGTTGTTGAGATTTGCCCAGAGAGAGATTGGATAGTTTTTATGCCGTATATAACCTACATCTCTAAGGTAGCTTAAATAGGATGAGAGCACGAAAATGCGAGCGAAGGCACGGGAATCTGCTAGTACTCGTATTGAGAAAAAAATATTTATTTATTTATTTATTTAAACTATATTGCACTGTGAATTGTACAATTGGCGGACTTAATGCCTTAGGGCATTCTCTACCAGTCAACCGCTTGGGAATGCAGAAAATTTAATCAGTGGCGGAACATTTGCAATAACTGAGCGGGTAATATAAATGGTAATGAAATGCATTATGTCGACATAAACATACATACTAATATTACACAAATAATTAATAAGATATAAATATATATAGCCAAAATAAACATACATAAAATACACAAAAAATTACTTACAAATAACGAAAGTGGAGATATTGACGACATCTAGGTAAGAGAAAAGAAAATAATGAAAGAAAAGGTTAGTTCGGAAGAGAGCCAAGGTGAAGATAGTGGGCACGGAGCACGAATATAGTAATGATGAAGTGATGAATTCACATCTCATAGAAGAGCCAAATTCGAAATAATAATTATGTCAGTTTTTGGTAGAGCCATATGCAAAAACTCATCTACTTTCGAATATAACGAACTTTTATCTACGTTGTTGATAATTACATTGCTGTGGCAAATAAAAACTTTTATCCAATATCAACTTTTGAAATTAAGGAAACTATCAATTAAAGTTAAATGATAAAAAAAGACAGGCAATTATCGAAGAAATTGGTAATAATGCGTCGATGATGAACCGGGAAATGTTTTAGTTACAAAGAAAAGAAGAGCTCGATTCTGACGTCAGAAAACGGTCAAGAGACAGTCATACTCACACGAAGGGATCCGTACAATTTTTATTTTTATTTTGTATTTTATTTTAATTTGGTTTTGTATTTTAATTTATTTCATGTAATTTTCATTTAATGATTTTAATTGCGTGTTTAGATTTTGATTTATTAATTTTAGTTTGATTTTGTTATTATGGGCCCTGTCTGAAATCAAAGTTTATTTTTTTTAAACTACATTCGTGGAAAAAGGTGAATTCAATGCTAAAAGCTTTTCATGATCTTTTCGGTGTTGTCAAGCATTGACAAAAGATGACTTTCTTTTTATAGTAAAATAATAATACAATAAAATATTTATGAATTTAACCACAGTAATTCCCTTTCTTGCCTATGAGTACGCGCACGAATTTGACGTGATTTGATTGATACGTGATTCTTGTTGTGAATACTCGTAATTGTTTTACGGATCCTTAAAAACTCCTTTGACTACAGTACAGGTAGGTATTATTTTAACACTCAGGACGAGATGTTCGCGTCGCGGTGACGTCACAAGCGCCGCACGCGCATATAAGCGAGATTCGCAATGAGCGCGGTTCACACTACTGAAAATATCCTTGCCACTCATTGTGCCCTGGTACTTTGGAGTTGACAGAACTATAGTAATCGTTAATCATGTTGAGGTGTTTATGTTTGTTCGCTGCTGTGTTTAGTGTGAGATCTGCTTCGGGTATGTACTATAAGAACTTTTTTAGTAAGCGCTACTTTATATGCGAATAATATTGATTTCCAAGTTTCGTAATTTTTATTCCCGTAAAAACTTTCTACTACTACTCTTCTACTAAGAGAAAACTTAAAATCCGGTAAAGTTCTTTACAAGTTAAGGCATGAAAAGGTATAGCATTCTATACCTCGATTCCCAGCGTCATTCGAACTTTTTTCGTGTGGTTATTCGATTACGAGTTTCACTGTTTTATCGAAAAAAATAAGTTATATATTCATACGTAAGGAGGAAATCGAAATGCAAAGGAATCGTGACCCTCCCTGATAAGTAAACACAAAAACTGTATTTTCTTCGAAAAGAAAATTTGATCGGTATTCACCGAACTTTTTTCGAATGCAAACTCACGAGAAATAATTAAGGCCCAAAACAACACAAGTTCTGCAATACTTAAAAAAAAGACAGTACTTTGTTTCTTAGAATTTGCAACCTTACCAACTTATTTTTGGAGCTTTTGCATTGAATAAAAGCGCAACGTCTCAAGGAAAAGGCTCCCATTGATAAGACCGCTGAAATTGTACTTATAATTTTTTTGTTTTAATATTGTTCTGTTATTTGTACATTCTAACTAATCTAAAAGAGAATATTTTGGAATTCGTGGCTCGTGGTCGTACTACTAGATGATGGTTTAGATGGAGTCTACCATCATGACACATTATCAATTTATTTAAAGATTATCTATATGTATATATTAAAATGTTTGATTAGATTGGCAGTTATGGGAAGATGAGGCCAAAGTACCTTTTACTTTATTTTTTTATTGACTGGTTATTACTTCACTTTTGAAAGTAAAACACAATAGTGACGTTCTATCTATAATAATATTAATAATTAAAACCGGTTAAGTGCGTGTCGGACGCGCGCACTGAGGGTTCCGTGCCACCCTTAACTGAATTCAGGGTCCACTTACTTTCACTTAACGAAAACATCACAATATATTGTAACAGCAAAAATAACTTTGTTTTTCATAGTGTTTGTATGAAAGACAAAGTTACATTTGCGGTTGATAAAAATGTGCAATATCTCAAAAACTACTGGTTCGATCTCCTTCAAACCAATTTTCGTTGCAAGTTTTTGTTGAGATCTACATCATATATTTTTTTTCAAAATTTTCACTTTCTTAGTTCAAAAGTTAGATGGGGGGGGGACGCCCATTTTACCACTTTGGAAGCGTCTATATCTCAAACCTTACACTTTTAGAAAAAATGGTTTTAGAAACCTCAACATCATTTTCAAAGACCTATCCATAGACACCCCACACGCATAGGTTTGAGTAAATATATAATTTTTTTAGGTTTTAGTTTCATGTATGGGAGCCCCCCCTTAAATATTATTTTTTCTTACTTTTTGTATCTGAATCGGAAAGCGGTAAACAAGATACACCTACTTACCAAGTTTCAGCTATGTGATGCTTATAGTTTCAGAATAAAGTGGCTGTGACATACGGACGGACAGACAGACAGACAGACAGACAGACTTGACGAATCTATAAGGGTTCCGTTTTTTGCCATTCGGCTACGGAACCCTAAAAAGGCTCTTACTCATCTTAGGAGTTTATTGTTTAGTCGCACCGTCACTGATGTAAATCTAAGTTAAATTGTCGTCGGATCAATAGGTTAATAACAATATGCAGTCCATATAAATAATAAGCCATTATGTCACCACATAAAGCCTAGTTCTTAGTACAAATAGTGACCTAGACCTCATCTCACAGTCAAGTCATTATTTATGACTGGTTTTTATTTTACTGACATGAAGCAACTTCCGGTGGTGTTTTTATTTTTTAAGAGAATACAAACAAGCATGTTTCAAAATTCCGTCTAGCCACTTATTTATTTCCAATTTCACATACCACAACTGTAACTGTGAAGGAACTTAACACGTTCCGGGACAGTGAACGCCTCCAGGCGTAAAACAATAAAAACATATATTGTGTCTGGAACAGTGTCCCGGAACGTGTTAATAGAGTTCTGTGTCACTGTCATCATAATTATCAGCCATAGGACGTCCACGCCTGGAAGATTTTATAGATTTTAGTGACAGAAGCACCTAAATTGTACATTTTCTGAAAACCAATTCGTAACTGGGGCCCTATTTTTGAATATCTCGCTTCAATATGGCGTCTGATTTTCTTTGATTAATGTTCGATTTTCGAACGCAAATCAATTGAAATCCTCAAGGCTCGAGTGATTATCCAACGAAAATCACTCTAATTGTAGATGCGTCAAAATCAATTTAAAGTCAACACTCTTTTCTATGTTCGAAGAATAATCTCACGAAAAATTTACGCTAAATAAGGCCCCCTACTACGAAAAACGAAATCCGTCAACACGATAATCGTGCATCTACTGCAATTCTTACTACAAAATGCTTGGGATCCGCACCACGATTACCGTTTTGAGGGATTTAATTTTTCGTGGTACCGTAGGCCGACTGACCCTATTGAGGTACAACAAACAGTAATCTATTTATCCCCAGCACCATTCATCACGCCATGCAAGCAAGGTGACGCCGCCTGCATCAAGTCCTCAGCTCAAGCGGCTGTCCCTATCTTCGCGCAAGGCGTGCCTGAGCTGGGCATCAAACCCCTGGACCCTCTGAAGCTGGCTCTGGTCAAGGGAGACCAGGGAGGGTTGCAGCTCACTTTCAGGGATACGGTGCTGACGGGCATGAAGGGATGTACTGTGGAGGGGATCAAGTGAGTACATTTTTGATTGGGGTCTAGTAGTGTTCTGCGACTTTTTGGGGTCCCGTAGCCAAATGGCAAAAACGGAACCCCTATAGTTTCATCAAGTCTGTAGATATGTCTGTCTGTCCGTTCGTCCGTCCGTATGTCACAGCCACTTTTTTCTGAAACTAAGTATTAGCATTACACAGTCGAAACCTGTTAGGTAGATGTATAGGCTAACCGCTTTACGATTCTCATATAAAAATTTAAAAAATATATTGAAAGGGGGCTCCCATACATGAACCTAAAACCTTAAAAAAACAGACACTTCCAAAGTGGTAAAATGGTTATGAAATACAAAGTTATATTTGCTGTCAACAAAAAATTTAGTATTTTGACTAAGTGGAAGTAAGTGGATCCCTAATTCAGCTGAAGTTGGCACGGAACCCTAAGTGCGCAAGTCCGACTCGCAATTGGCTGGTTTTTTGTTTATTTATTTAAAGACTTCATTGCACAAACCAGCTAGCGACTGCTTCCGCGCGTTTTGAGTTTGCTACCTTCCCTCCCGTCGCAGCGTGATGTTTTATAAATATCTGTGGCCTTACTAACGCTGCTAACGCCTTCCTTAATAAATAGCTATCCACACAAAAATGATTTATCAAATTCCTGAGATCAGATATTCAAACAAACAAACAAACTCTTCAGGCTTATTATATTAGTATAGATAATGTTGTAAAACAGTCAAACTTTAAGGTCATGCAATCGGTAGAGTTTTTACCGTTCTTTAAGCTTTTCTGCCATTTTTTGACTTCTTGAAAAAAGCGACTTTTGAATTTTGTTTTATTTGATGCATTACTCTGTCTACCTTCTATTCTTTCCGCAAATATGTTTCTGATGAAGCTGTCGTGTCGTACTAAGAGTCCCAACATTCACCCTCTTCTACTTTCAATTGTTTCCATTAGTATTCTCTTTTCCTTTACCCTGATACCATGTTCATGTTCATGTGTAGAGGAAGTAGTTTTGCATATCATTATTGTATATTTATTTATCATGTTATTACATTTTACATAATAACCAGTGCAGTCACAACGACAGACGCACAATAAACTCGTTTAATCATCATCATAACTCATATGAATAAGAAAAGTAAATTACCCATCTTTATTTGTAACTACATTCAACTTTAGTCATAGTTTTCCTCAAATTGTACTCTCCTTAACCTGATAAATGTATAAATCAATTAAAAGAGCAGTTGACCCGGTAAGCCAGAAAGATGCTGATTCGAGTCGATTTTTGGTTTCTTATTTCATCTTTTAAGAATACAAATATGACACTGTGAGTGTTAAAAAACATTCTAAACCACTGATAAATATAATTAGAAACTTTTGACAGATAGATACTTTGGTATTTAGATTAACGCAGAAATCATTATATGATCTAAGGGTGAACTTAGCAGGTACCAAGTCCAACTGCATCATATTACGTCGTACACTTAACAATTACGAGTATGTAGGTATGTGTATGTAGGTATTGCTAGGTTATTTAACTATACCTATCTACAATCTATTATACATATAATAAGACTGTAAAAGATCGATTTCTGTACATTGAAGATTTTTATGAAAAATTGTTACAGGGGGTCTTAATTACCGTAATAGAAGCCAAAACAACAATTTTTAAAATTTTTGTCTGTCTGTCTGTCTGTCTGTCTGTCTGTTTGTCCGGGCTAATCTCAGAATCTACTGGACCGATTTTGATGGGGCTTTTTTTATTTGACTCAGCATCACTTGGAGAGTAAACTAGGATAGAAATAATCACGCCAATAGACTTAGGGGGTAGGCAGAAAATATATATATATATAAGAAAGTCGTGTTTGTTACAACACTTATAACTTGAGAACGGCTGAACCGATTTGGCTGAAAGTTGGTGGGGTGATAGCTTAGAATCAGGAAAAGCATATAGGATACTTTTTGTCCCGCTAGACGGGGCCGGGGCTGGGGTAGCACGGGACTGGGACGAAACGGTGGGGAGGTAGCTTAGTACCAGGAGAAGGACATAAGATACTGCATATAGGATACTTTTTGTCCCGCTAGACGGGGCCGGGGCTGGGGTAGCACGGGACCGGGACGAAACGGTGGGGAGGTAGCTTAGTACCAGGAGAAGGACATAGGATACTTTTTATCCCGTTCGATGGGGCCGGGGCTAAGGCGGGACGGGGCCGAGTTCCCAGCCTCCATATTGGTTTGTATAAATTAAATGAATATTTGGTACTTTATGGTACTTGCCAAAGTATAACAAAACAGTGCCATGAAAAAATTTATATTTAGATCCATTTTTTCCACACAACAAAGTAAAATGTTAGTAAAGTAGTAGTTTTTTTTTGTGGCAAAGTAGTAGTTAAAAGTAAAGTAACCATATTATCCTATCAAACAAAGGAATTCCTAATCGAAATACAAATTGTGAACGTCCAAATAATCGGTATGGTCATAATAATTGATCACCTTTGATGTACCTACTACTTGCTTCTTATTGTTGTAATATGGCCAATTTTAATGATAAGTGAGTACTAAAATGTATTATATAAATACTTTATATCTTGCGTACTTATAAGTATGTACTTATACTTAAGTATCTTATTTGTAAAATCATAAGCCTATAAATTAAAAATTCTATCCAAAGTCACTATTCCACGCGGACGAAGTCGCGGGCACAGCTAGTCTACAATAAGAAGGTGCAATATTCGCACTTGAAAAACGTGCAGGGTCGTATATTTGTGTAAGGTGACGTGGGTCGTGATTTTCCGTAGACAGTGTCAACTTAAAACTGATTCTCGGAATGTGAGGTTGAGCACACGAGTATAGGTCCACTACTGAGTATTGTTGCGTCCATAATCTTGAAGGTCTTCCGTGTAGAACGAAATAAGTGTTATACTTTTAAGGGTTCAGCACGGCCGAAGAAAAAACAGAATCATACAATCATCACTTTGTTGTCCGTCCGCCAGTTAACGTCCTTTTTCGTCTTTAATCAAAATTAGAAGGAACATTGGTTGTTGGTTTCTTTTATCTGTAGAAAAGTAAAGAAAATTAAGTAACTATTTAGTAAACGCGATCAAAAAAGGAAGGTGTGTTTATTAAGAAAGGAAAGCCTATTATTAGCAAAGAATATCATTTTTCCAATACTTATCCTTATCCTGACTAATGTGCACGCGGGCACGGCTAGTAAATGATAATGTACTCAAGAGTACAAAAATACGACTGTACAGAACCTTCAGTGCATAATTTCAACTGAAAATCGGCTTGTTTAAGAAATATCCTTATAATTCGTATTATAGAATTATTAATTAATTAATGACTCAAATGTAATCACATATTTTTACACATAATATATTTTTAAAGCGTGCGTAAATAACCCGGATATCAAAATTTATGAGCTGTGAAAAGATTCCATGAAATACTAATTGCTTATTTTAATGTGTTTAACGAGCCCTTTATTCAACCAACATACATGTAGATACTTATAATGTAACATAATATCAAACTACATAAATATAGAGTCTTCAGCACGTAAACGTCATAATCATTCATTATACTCTTATCACAACTATGAGCATCATCCCCATAATAGAGTATGTTGATGAGTTCCCATCCCAATAATACAATATAACTGGGAGGGACCCTATGCTTAAAAATATGATGATTTGAAGGTAATCTGTGATGCCTGGAGCCCTATTTTTGAATCATTCGCTTCAAGATGGCGAGTGATTTTCGTTCGACGTAGTGTCAAAAGTCATAGAAAAAAAATCGTTTTCGAACGAAAATCACTCGCCATATCCAAGCGAGTGATTTAAAAAATAGGGGCCCTGAAGCGATGATTTGTAATCTGGGATGTCAGAAGCTTAAATGTGTATGATGTAGTTTAACGAATTCACATAATTATCCTATGCACTATTACATTATAAATAATACTTTACTTAGAATATCACTTGTTCTTCTTTTGTTTTTTTTATGGTGCTCACTATGCGCTATGGGCAGTTGGGCAGGTAGGTACCAAAAGTGCGTTTGTACGTATGTACGAGTATGTCAATCTCTTTACACATATTCGCACTTATTTCTTTTTTTGTTATATTTGCTGTAAAAGAACTAAGTACAAAATTAATGATATGAACAAATGCTTTTTGTCAAGGTTACGGGCTTATGAATGGAGCAAGGTCAGGAACAATTACCTTACTTATGGCATTAACTTAAATAAATGTTAATTAGTTAAAATTAATTTAAATTGTCTTCGAAACGTAGCGTGTGTCGGCGCTAATGATTATTTATTATTAATTTAAATGGATCTAAATTTATGTTT
The DNA here is from genome assembly GCA_963584085.1 of Pyrausta aurata. Lineage (NCBI taxonomy): Eukaryota > Metazoa > Arthropoda > Insecta > Lepidoptera > Crambidae > Pyrausta > Pyrausta aurata. Next base: position 11,313,541 of record OY757260.1, read on the forward strand.
GTATTGCGTATTTGTATAAAGGATGTATGACACGCCATTTAACGCCATATTGCTATGAGAATAATTTTAGTTGTTGTTTTTCTAAAAATAAATCTCTGTCACGACTTTGCTGATATTCTTAATTCAGCTTGTTTAAGGTCTGGGTCTAACTATACTACAACTTATTAAATAATAAGTATAATTAGAAACCTCATTGAATTGACTATACAAATCGTGACTATTGAGTCGTTATGTAGAGTGTAGGTAGAGTAATCAATCTTTTTTCATGCATAATTTGGTTAGAAAATAGCACCTTTAACAGGAAAATGTAACTGTGTGAAAAATCACAGATAATATGATAATGGCTAGTTCAATTTATTACGTTTTGTTCGCACGGACTATTATAGTTGACAATGGAGGCATTTTATCAATACTTACTGAGATTGATTTTATTTGTAACTTGCTAAAACTCGCGACTCTATTCTTATGTAATTGTTACTTAACTTGTCATAATGAATCGTATTGTGTAGACTTGTGTACTTGACAGATAAACTCTACAGTTGAGATAACATTCAGGAATATTTAGAAGATAAAGTAAAATAAAGAAACGGTACACCTTATTTTATTTGTACTTTTTTTCTCTTGTATAGTAAAGCTACCTCTCTCTGTATTACTTATTTTGCAGCTCCCGAGAGGGTTCATATGATCGCACATTGCTAAAATTGTAACACCATAAAGTATTGAGTAATTGAGTAGAGTCTCGCAATCAGTTTTACTCGTCATTATTTCTAGAAATGATTAAAATTGAATGAGGTCAGGGCCCCTATTTTTAAATCACTCGCTTGGATATGGCGTGTGATTTTCGTTCGAAAACGATTTTTTTTTCTATGACTTTTGACACTACGTCGAACGAAAATCACTCGCCATCTTGAAGCGAATGATTCAAAAATAGGGCTCCTGCCTGAGCTCTTTCATGAAGTTCCTCATCCATCCTTCTGAGACCTTCTCAGGTTTAAAAGAGTTTTAATTACTTATTGTTTTTTTTCAGACATGACTTAAGCAAGGGCAAGAACGTCGTCGTGATCAAATGCTCGGTGACGCTGACGGGGAACTACAAGCTGGGTGGGCAGCTGCTGGTCCTACCCATCCAGGGAGAGGGAAAATACACCATCAAGATCCGTAAGTTTGGTTTCAGATCGGTTTCACGGTCGTATTATAACGAATCTTAAACTACTTACTTACTAAAACATAATTTAAGTTATGGTTGTGGTGAGTACGAGAGAGAACATGGGGCAAGCGAGCCTGAATTATCGCAATGTTAGCGAGTTTTGTCAAAGTTGTAAAAGCTGAAAAACTCTAGGTTTCTAAGAAATATGCTTTTAGCGCTAATTCGCGAATTGTAAATAGCGTACCTACGCTACATACAGGGTGTTATTGCAAGGGGGTGCCAAATTTTTGGAGGTGAATGAGACCGTCAATATGAACAACTTTTACTATGGGGTCATGGTCAAAATCTAAAATAAAATTTCAGGTTCCCCATACAAAATCAGTCACCTACGTTGACAATAATGTATGGAGAGGTAGAAAATAAAATTAATAATTGAACGATGGTTCCATAGTAAAAGTTGTTCATATTGATGGTCCCATTCACCTCCAAAAATTTGGCACCCCCTTGCAATAACACCCTGTATAGGATGTTTTAAAAATTTAACTTTTATCTGGGGATTAAGTTCCTATGCTTGATTGATATCCTTCTAGCTTATTTACTTTTACGTCAGGGGCTTGTAATTTTTGTTAAGCTCCCACTTATGAACTAAACTGCTTATTATAAAATTAAATACTAACCCTTTGGTTTCGAAACGAGACAAAGATGGTTGTTGTCAACAACAACGTGGCCTTCAGGGTCAACTGGTCTCATGAATAGTACTGAGCTGCTCTGCTCACTTTCTAAAGCAGGTAAATATTACACTTTAAATGAACAATGTGAGTAGGTACTACGCTTAGGTAAGTAGGTACTAATACAAGCTTCTTAGCGATCATACTTTTGGGTGATGTGATATACAGGGTGAAATTGCAAGGGGGTGCCAAATTTTTGGAGGTAAAAGGGACCATCAATATGAACAACTTTTACTATGGGACCATTGTTCAATTATTAATTTTATTTTCTGCCTCTCCATACATTATTGTCAATGTAGGTGACTGATTTTGTATGGGGAACCTGAAATTTTATTTAAGATTTTGACCATGACCCCATAGTAAAAGTTGTTCATATTGATGGTCCCTTTCACCTCCAAAAATTTGGCACCCCCTTGCAATTCCACCCTGTATAAGTTGTCGATGGCTTCATCCATAGGTTTTTGCCATTGTCAAGTCACGATCTTAAGGGCCGATTTTTCAATGGTCAGATAAAACATAACATACTGATAATCTATACTAATATTATAAAGCTGAAGAGTTTGTTTGTTTGTTTGTTTGTTTGAACACGCTAATCTCCGAAACTACTGGTTCGAATTGGATAATTCTTTTTGTTTTGGATAGTCCAGTTATCGAGGAAGGCTATAGGCTATATAACATCACGCTACGACCAATAGGAGCAAAGATATAGTGGTAAATGTGTAAAAAACGGGAGAAAGAAGTCACTATTCCACGCGGACGAAGTCGCGGGCAAAAGCTAGTAAATTATAAAGCGACAGATTTAAAAATAAGTATTACATTTACGTATGATTGCTGACAATTAGATGACGTTTCTTAGCCATATTGTATTTTGTTCGACGATTATTCTTATCTGACTATTGAAAAATCAGCCCTAAAGAAATATCGTGATTTGATAGGCGTTAAAAAAGAGCTCATGCTTATTTAACGATTTGACTTGTCTCACCATTATTATTGGTCTGACAATGTCGACTTCATTGCAATGGGAACATTTAAACAACATTTCAAGGAAATGGTTAATGGGCCCTAAACTAAGGATCGTGATTCTCTACCTAAGTACTGATGGATCAGTTTTTGCCACACATAATGAAAGCAAATGACGGCAATCAATCAGCCATTCAATTAGTCCTCCATTTGATTCTCACAAATCCTGCATAAGCTCGTTTAATTCTCACATCATAATGAATGCAATGATGACACTTTTCTTGATGAGTAATAAAAAACTCAAATCAAGGAAGTTTGTTACAACAACAATGGCTAATCCGAGCCATGAATGGCTAAAGTTTATAATGATGAGCAAGATAATAAAATGATTTACTCTGTATTGTCGTGTAATTTATGTTGTAATATTTAAATGCAAGTACTAGGTAGATATAGTCATCAAGGTAGATCTCACGTGCGTCTTTTGATTTTTGATGGTGGCGCAGTAAATGATAAGTTTCGCACCGAAGTAGGTACTAATAATTTCAATCAAAAAGGACAATGGTTGAAATTAAAACAAAAAAAAGGATAAGATATAAAGGCCTTTGGAATTGTTATACTACTATCTTTTTAGTTTACCAAGTAATGTTTTCTATGACGGTTATTCTTCAACTTTGAATTGAATTGTCTCCAAGCTAACTACTTACAATAATATTATACGAACAAGAAACAAGAAATATCATTGAAATTAACGTGAATAGATATTTTACTTATATAAGTACCTTTGAACTGAAACTTTTTCACGATTTCGTGTTTTTTTTTCAGAGGACATCGTGATAAAGGCTTACAGTGACATCACGACAGTGCAGGGCGCGGACGGCAAGCCGCACTGGCATGTGACGGACTGGCACAACAGCTACCAGGTCAAGACTGGCACGCAGTTCCAATTCGACAACCTGTTTAATGGCAACAAAGTGCTAGGTAAATCCCATCCATCCCTAACTTAGACACATTGGGCCTGATTCTTGACAGCACTCTCTAAGTTCATTCTCTTATTCCTGAAGAAACAAACATGTTATCGTTTTAATTTTAGCAAAGTTGAGTGCTGCTGGCTGACCTATTTAGAATAGAATGATTCTGTATCTTTTGGTTGAGGAGTAACTAAATAAAATCCGTTAGTCAGAAAGTTGGTGATGTTAATAGCCTCCTGCGCTTCTTTTTCTCTCCGACTTCGGTCATGCATATAATAATGATTGCCGTATTGTTAACACACCGAACTTAGCTTGCTAGTTAAAATATACTTAGCCCACTGAAGCCGCTGTAAATTGGAGCCTCCACTGAAGCCGCTGTAAATTGGAGCCTCTAGAAATTTCGGCGGGATTTCCAGTAGGTTATTTCAAGTTTCAGTAGTACTTATTTGAACCACTTTGAACCGCAATTTTCTTTTTCAGCTGTACCAGTGCACGATTTCGTGAATAACAACTGGAGGGAGGTGATGCAGGAAATCGCTTCGCCCATAGTACGCGCTATCGTTGCAGCGGTCGTCGACGATGTAGAAGCCCTATACAAGGCAGTGCCCGCTGAAGAACTGTTTATTGCTTAGACTGTGCTGTTTGGACATTTTGTATTATTTTTAAAAGAAATTAAAAGTTTACATTTTAAAAAGGATTTTGAAGAAAATAAAACTACTTTGCACATGGTGGCTGAAGAATGCGTGGGACGAAACGCGGTAGTTAATTTTGACAGTGACAGCAAACGTCATTTTTAGGTGTTTTGCTTTTGAGGTTATGTTTGTGTAGAATTTGGGATTTGAAAGGCTTTTTGATGAATAAAACTGACTATTAATTAGTATTAATACAACCAGTGCAGGTGATTTATTTAAAAGCATATAACAATGTTGTGTCCAGAAGTGTATAACTTTCCACCACCGAAAGTAATTACATCCCACAAACAGTGTGCCGACTTAGATTTAGTAACGAAAACCATTAAATTAAACAACTTTTACAAAAGTGTAGTGATCACATGCCCTGACGAAGTTAACATTCCATCTAAGGTTAAAGAAAACCTGTTAGAAGACAGTGATTACTACAGACTAACGGAGGTGTCGCTTACCGAATTTTTGGAACCAACTTTCATTGATAATTTTATAAAGAAGGGTAAACTTTATTGCCTGACCTCCAGCCGAAACTGTATGACTCAAAATTGTGCTGCTATTATTCCAGACGGAATACTTACAATCCATACTTTAGACTTTGTTTTCCAAACTCTTGGTCTAGAAGGTATAAAACGACCACACAATTTCTATGAAGTCAAAATTGACCTAAAAAATATTAGACACACTGAAAAACTAAGAAACAGTTTGAGTAAGCTTGAGTTATTTGACTTTGACATACTATGGGAACCTCACTCTGAAGATGTTTGTCCATCATCAGTAGCCAAGTACTTTCATGATAGAGGAATAAAAGTATTATTACATAGTGTACAAGTGAAGAATGTTAACCCAGCTGTTCCAGAGATACCATCACTGACGGATGTGGAAACAGAAGAAATGGTTGAATGGGTTGGGTTGTTAGCACACAATGCTGATACAAGAGCAAAGGAAACTTACATCAGTACCTACAGCCTTCCAAAAAGTGACAACACCATCAAATCAAACAGAATATCAGTTCTCATTGCAAAAGGATTCTTCACTCAGTCAGTGCTAGAAAATGTTTGCCAAAAACTTTGCGATTATACTAATTCTAGAGATCTGGAAAACTATTGGTCATGTTTAAGTATTCAAAGCTTTGAAGAATCATTGTGGCAATGGGACCCGAGTAGTCCTAGAATGTTTCAATCCCATGATTCATCATGTAATATATTTTTTACTAAATCAGGACATAGAATATTTACTGTGGGCCAATTAAAATATTCTTTATATTTTAATGTTTTATTTTCCTTGCTATTAAAAGATTTTTTTGATATACTTGTTACAATAGGTAGATCACTAATGATATAGGGCCAGTATATATTTATTCATAAATATATTAGTTAGTACTTATTATGTATGTAAATTTTCAGTATCTATAAAGCTGTAAAAGAAATAAGACAAAATGTCCAAGTTTTAGTTCATACCTAGCCATAGCAAGCTCATCAATTGATATATCTTATCAAGTTATCATAACTGTAATCTTATTTACTCAAACCTCTATTCAAAAACATCTTGCTTGTATGTATCTTGATAACTAAAAGGGAGTTTAATTGATTTTCAAGTGACCGTGTCACCCACACATTATCTAAGCAAAAAAAAAGAAATAAAGTAAATTAAAAACTTTATTGAAACACATGTTGCCTGCACCACAAGAAAAATATAACAAAAATGCAAAACACTTCTTACTGAAATGCAAGGAATGCTATGGGCACAGAACATTGAAATCTTAGAAACTATAATTCCATAACTCAACCAAACAATAGTGGTTAGTAGATTTTAACAATTTCGAATATTATCAAGATATAATATCTGAAAACCACTAGATAGAACTCTTGAAAATCAAACTTGATACATCTCATAAATGCTAAAACTCTTATTTAAAATTATGCAGTCAGTGATTTGTTCAATTTCCTATATTTCACATCAATCACAGTTTTTGGTTAAAATTATTGAGATACCATAGACATTACACATTCCACTTGCCACACCATACCTTATCTGTATCAAATTTGACTCTCAAACCGGGAGTAGTCTATAAACAATTTTTACATCTCCATTTATATTTTGGCGAGGCCGATAACCCCACAGGCGAGGCGAGCGCCAGCGTTGCCAGTGGTCTTGCTTAGCTCGTGACCACCAACTCCGAGATCATCAGGGTCAGCGTGAACAACTAGGGTGCGACCAATGATGCTGTTGGGCCCAACTAGGGAGATCTTGGAGTCTTGGATGCATACCTGAAAGGAGAGATAGGATTTTTATATTACTGAAGCCCAATAAGAGTTAAGATTGAATTGAACATTTATCAACTGAAATGGGATCAGCACCAACCAGGCGTCCACCATACGGAAGCACAATACTCTTTTTTCCATTTTATCAACTAATGACAGATCTACCTGTTTGTCAGGGTGAGCGGATAGTTGACAACCATCAGGCTACTCGCCGTAAAAGTAAAAGAATGCTGAACGCCTCGAGTTGATATGGTGTTGTTCCCGTAATGGGTGGATATACGTGCTATAACCTATGTACCTGCTTAAATAGATTAAGCAAGTTGGGCAAGTTTAATTTGTACAGAAGGGTACATCCTCTTGACCGTTTTTTGTTACACTTGTGTATTACGCATCTTAAGGCGATGTCTTCACTTTATCAAACATGGCCACGATTCCTCAATGTTGCCTAAGTCGACGTGGTCCATCTTCACTGGGATGTGCACTTGTGCACTACGTACCTTAGTGACGCCGCCATCAGATGTCGCCTCAATGTTGCCAAGGTCGCCAACGTGTCGCACGGCCGCGTCGGGCGCGCCGTGGTCCGTCTTCGCTGGGTTGAAGTGCGCACCGGCGGAAGTGCACCCGTTTGTGTTGTCACCAAACTCGTGCACATGGAAACCATGCTTGCCCTAAATGAATATAAAAGAAAATTAACATGCTTTGTTGTCACTTATTCTCTTTAAATATGGTACGGTAAATTCTTGATTGAATTGAATTTGGCACATTTGTGTGCCAAATCCTATAAACTGTTAAGAATTTACAATATTACCAATATTTTATACTCATTTTGCAATTTAAGTACTAACCTATCATTATGGTACCGTTATGATTCAGCAAAATGCAACAAAGCAGATAAAATTACGATAGAATACCTACTTCAATGGTCTTTATCATACAAGGTCACGAAAATAGCGTAATCACAGTGCTATCAATGCCGTAAGTACAAACATGATTATAAATTGTAATGCTCACACTGCAGGTCAATGAGAATGAATATTAAAAATAAATGATAAATAATGGTAAGCAGGTGCCATTATTTTATTCAATTTGTTGAATTATTGAGAATCGCCTTGTCCGCACATTTTTAGTTTGCTCCCTCCCATCTCGTTGCAGTGTGATGTTTTATAGCCTACCTACCCTAAACCCTTCCCCAATAAATAAGCTGTCCAACACACATATAATTTTTAAATTGGTCCAGTAGTTTCTGAGATTAGCTAACTCAAACAAACAAACTCTTCTACATAATAATTTCATGAAAAATTTGTAAATAATTAAACAAATACATTTATTACCTTTGACAAGCCTGAAACTTCACCAGACAGTACTACGGGACCTTTGTCATCCTGAAAATGTCATCAAAAATATATTTATACATGGAAAAAAAAAGAAGAATTTACAGCATAAAATTACAAGAGGCTAACTTGTTTATTTATTAGGGTACATCAAAAGTGAATACCATACACAGCACTTACTTAGATTAAGATACAGTTTTGTTCTAGTTTAAGGGTTAGTTTTTTGTAGTACAAGGTATTTAACTTATCAACTAAAAAAGGTGTGTGAAATGTAACTTAGCATAGCTATCCAATGCGGCAAAGCAGCCAGCATTATAGCCTCCTTGCCACAAGGAAATGGTTTCGTTTTTGAATAGGGTAGTCTTATTTTTTTATGTTGCATGTGTTAGTTTTCATTTTTTCTTGTTTGTTATATTAATAAAGAGTGAACTTTCTAATACTGCAAAGTACTACAAAAGCTGAGTAAATAATATACTTGCATTTATAAATAGTACATACAATATTTAATACATCCTAATAACAGTATTTGTGATATTATTTTTAATACCTACCCCTAACCTTAGAACCTAGTTTCGTTCACACACGAATACATCGGCCGATTTGATAACTGTGACACAAACATAATTATTGGCCTGCTCGCTAACTATCAGTATTTGTTTAAAATTACGTAATAAATGCATGTTTGGCCGTCTCAAGAAGGTCACAAAACAGGTAGACGATAAAGTTCTTTAGCTAGATACTTAATATGTATGATTTGAGTAGGCACTTACTTGTTGGTCGAAAAAGACGGTTCCTTCTACATCACCCTTGAGTACACAGACTGCTTTTACCGGCATCTTCGAGCTGCGTAGTAGTTTTAAAATGAGTCAGAAAATCAATCGAAGTAGCTGAATTTCAGACGTTTGGCAGGTCTGATAACAGAATATGTGTGAACTTAAATCAGTTAACTTACCGATATAAACACCAGATTATTTGCACGAGTAAAAACAATTTCAATAATCACCCAAGGCGAAATACTAAAATCGTAATAAAAAATGTGACGGTGACCACAGATTAGTAAGAATACTAATGTGACGGAACTGACGGACGGACGACGGCCACAGTGACGGCTGGATGACGTAAATTGACGTACCGGACCGGAAAAAGATAGGGATGTAAATATTTATTTAAAAAAATCGATGACTTAATATTAATATTGATTGAAACTTTGAAAGTATTGAAATTGATACACACACTAAGCAGATTGTTTCAATCCATAATAAATACCAGTCTTCACATTAAAGCCCGGCTGCGTGAATTATTAATTAATAATTAACGCAACTAATGGTTAAGCACATTAAAAGTGATAAATAAAGCTAAGGTTTGTAGCGTCACTGATAGAGTCTGTCTGACTAATGAAAGCTGACCACAGAAAAGAGCGGCAATTTCAAAAAAAGAAAAGTTTACTCTGTATTTCTTAGACAATGTATTTAGGTACAGTTTAATAACATTATCCTGCTCGTTGACATTGATTAATTGAATGTTGTTGACAAATAAACTTTCGAATATTGTGTGCTTTGACATTTGTATTGTATTTTTTTTTATTGTTATCTTATTAATATTCATCCTATGAATTCAAACACAATTTATTATTGTTATATGAATAAATGAATTGAATTGACAAAAATGATCCTATACAATAAGACTTTGTGCCCATGAAAATAAATGCTAGATTATTTTGTTGACCGCTGATCGTAGAATATTGTGATCAAATCTAGAATGTGTGCTTGAATACTACCTACAATAATCGAGCATTTGTTTTAATTGTTCGGCACTTTCATTCATAGACTAATACACGAAACATTCAAACTTGAATAGCTACTTGGCCGCTGATCGTAGAGAGTAGTCGTCATAATAAAAAATGATCGTCACGAAGTTATTCATAACAATCTAGCATTTATTTTCTTTTCTGGGCACATTTTTTTTTTGTATAGAATATTCAAACATGAATAACAGCTTGACCGCTTATCGTAAGTCGCTGTCATAATAAGAAAATATGATCGCCACATCGTCAGCTATAATTACCGATCATTTTTTTTATTTGGCCGGCACTTTCAGTTTTTTTAAGAAATATTTAAAGTGAAATATCTGCTTGGCTGCTAATTGTACACTGTTGTCGTCGTAATATGAAATGAGTGTCAGAATGTTATCTATACGAATCCAGCATTTGTTTTTATTGGACGGCACTTTCGTTCTTATGATCAATGCATACGAAACATTCAAACTTAAATAACAGCTTGGGCGCTTATTGTAGAATATTGTCGCCATACCAAAAAATAATCACTTCAACGTGATCTGTTATTTTTTTCACTGGCCGCCACTTTCGGTTTTGGTCCACGAATCTATGGGACGTGAATCTTGTCTTTTATTACCTTTTATTTTGAAGTCGATAAAAACGTATGGACTATCGATATCCAATTATCGTTGTTTTCATCAGTGCACCCCTCAAGGAAATCAAAATGTCAAACCGACGACATTTTTATTTTGAAGAACAGCTTGCAGCTTGCTTATTGTATTTAAATAATAATATACAAACGAGTATAAAAGTATTCCGCAAGGCGCAAATAGCTTACATTAGGTTTGAAAGGCGTAAAAAGAAAAAGAAACAAAAAAATAATCTAATGGCAAGGTGTAACGGTCTAAAACCTTAGTCAAAGAAGCGGATCTTAAAGGAAAAAAAAACCACATCTGTCAAAAAACATAACCTGCAAAAAATTATACTGAATTATATCAAAATCAAAATAAACAAAAACAATAGGTTGGTAATTCAAACGCTCTTTATTTTGATTACAAAGGAAAAACGAGAATTCAATAATACTGCATCTAAAATGGACGGAGTCACAACTAATACCAGCAATACTGCGGTAGGTTTCTAATACATTTTAAAACAACATTACAAATTTTGAATTTGTCTTTGATGATTCTGTATAATTATTTGCAGCTTACGCCTGCAGAGATTATAAGAAATGCAACTATAATTGATGAAGGCATTAAGGTAGGTAAATCTAAATAGTAAACAAAATAATGAGATCATATTTTTTCTCTTTCTGTTCTTCCAGCCTCTAATAATTTTCTAGCCATCTTAATTTTGCTTAAAATTAATTAATTATTGTTTTCAGTTGTGTCCACTATGTACTTCAGAGGTGCGTTTATATTTTATTAACTTCAATGAAAAATTGCTAATGTGTGAAAATACTGAGTGTGACTACCCATTTGGTCATGATGAAGTTATTTATTTGAAAGAAGATCAAGAGATTCAATCCCACGAAGAAGTGGCTAGTATTAAGCAAACAGTATCACCAACTGTCACCCATTCCATGATATCTTCTGCGGCTTGGTCTGACTTAGCAAGAATTAATCAGGTAAATGAGTCGGAAGAACAACTCAACAACAGGTCTAATTCTAGAGAATACTACAAGCATAAAGGTAATTCACCAAAAAAAATTGAGAAAGATGAAGTTAGGAGTGAATTGGTTAAAGAGATTCAAGTTCTCCATCAGAAAGATAGAGAAATGTCTGAAGACAGCAGCTATATCAAAAATGAGAAATGGGTTCGTAAATTGTTGAATCTACAGAAATTATCAGGAATTACCCTGGTTAAAGAAGAAGAAATTAAGTTGTATAGAAAGATAAAACCGGAAATTGGTTTAGGTGAATTGACCATTGACATTGGTTTAGGTGAGGCAACAAATATGTCTACAATAAAGATAGAAATTGCTAATATCAACAAAAATACCTAGGCTCCCTCCCTTTAATTTCTGTTCCTGTGAAATGTGTTAAGATAAGACTGATTCATATATTAATTAAGGTGTAATTTATTATCGTAAGAATTAATGAAGCTTGTAAAAAATGGTTACACATTTCTTAATGATGGGTAAACTAAGTAAACTAGTTAATGAATCACAATTATTTTCTTTTTGAAAGCTATATTTTTTTTAATTTAGTTCTTGACACCTTAGACATTAATGTAAGTAGGTGCTTAGTATAAGCATAAAATTGACCAATTAAATGTTTGAAGATTTGCATGAGAGGTAATCATGTCATTATAACTGTAATTATTTTTCATTTAAGAAGTTTGTTAAGGTTTAAGCTTAGATTTATGTGATACAACAGCATAAACAAAAATACAATAAAGTTGTATTCAGTTATTTTTTTTAATTAAAAAAATAAATGGTTTTTTTTCTGTATCAAAGTAACAGTTACAATGCAGTAATTATTATAGTGCGTATCAAATACGCACTTTCATAATTACACGTCGTCTTTCATAATTTATTTAACCAAAGGTTATCTTGGAGAGATCGCTTCTAGCGATAAAGCCGCCTGAATTTTACATTTCCTCTAAATAAATTTGTAATTAACGTATGTGATGTGCAATAAAGGTGTCTATTTATCTATACCTTTTTATTATCGATTTATTCCGTAGAGATTTTTTCCGGATTTCTGTCTTGCCGGTGTTGGAAGCAGGTTGATTAAAACCCAGCTATCTTTCCGGATTGAGTTGTCGCCAGCATCGTTGAAATTGAAAGCGATCGAGCGCAATCGTAAACTTAGCTTTCGCGTATGTTATTTCTTATGCACCAGTTTCTCTGGATATTTTTATTATTACGATATTACAAGAAATGAGGTTTATTCAGTTATCAGATCTCTGATAATTTTTTGTACGTGATTCGGTGCTGAGCGAATCGCGATTATTTGAATTTACCGAAAAACGCTGGGTTGCATGCATGTGCGACATAATGGAAATAATCAAAACTATTTTTTTTTTCAAATCAAGCCAAACTAAAATATATTCCTCTACTAAGCCATATCCTTTGGCCATATCAGACGCATCAGGGTGCTCTTAAATCTCTCATTTCTTTCTTAGGTACGAACAGGGGCCCTATTTTTGAATCACTCGCGTCAATATTTACGAGTGATTTTCGTTCGAAAACGAGATATTTCCTTTTACTTCTATTCATCTTCGAACGAAAATCACTCGCCATCTTGAAGCGAGTGATTCAAAAATAGATCATGATGCCAATGCCAATATAAATCTTAAGAAATCTATACATACATATTACATGTACAATCACTGTTAAAATGACTGTTTAGATTCCGCAGGTACTTTCGGGGATACCTACTTCGTGGAGGTACAAGAACTTACTTTCGAAGAGTTTTCCAAATAATTATAATGTAATAAAATACCGACGTCTTACCAAATTTTAAGCGCCAAATTCGCTTTCCTTTTGTTTGAATTCATGCCCGTATATTTGTCATGTGACCAAGCGATTTTCGTTTGAACGCGGTACGTCGGCAGTGCCTCCACTGAACCTGGCTCAGTCAATGCACTATCGAGGTACCGACCGCACTCTCATCAGAAGCAGGGTTGGTAATCTAGATGAGGTACTCGCGAGGACATTACGCCAGTGTCCGAGACAGGACGTGTTCCGAGGAGCTTGAACTTGACTTTCCCTGCGGATGGCGGCTGCTGGCACGTGCGGGCTGGCTACGACGAATACTGAGGCCGACGCGCGCATGTCGGGTTGGGTTTAGTGCTGATTAATCATCATTCTGTCTCTGACCTCTGTCAACATCAAAGTACCTAACAGAGACAGAATGATGATGATTATATCCGAAATTAAGCTTAAAATATCCTGACATGCGAAAGTGGGCCTCAGTAAAAAATACATTGATTGATTCATTAGTAAACTAGTTGCTCGTAGTCGCTTGTCGGCTGTCTAGAAGGCATTTTAGGTTCTAAAACTTGACTAGGTACACCTAAATAAACAACCTAAGCCATGTCATAACTCTTACCATCTGAACCAGATGCCTTATAAATTTCAACGACTACTTACCTACACTTACCCGTAATTTATTTGTTTTATAATTTGACTGTACATTAAAGATTGTTTTTCATGGGATCAATAAATAATCGTTTACAGTTTAGAGTGAGTTCTACATATTATTATAGTATTAATATGTAGGTACAGACTTCAGCACGTCAAGCAAGTCAGTATCTTATGCTGTTGGAATAAGGGCTATTTTTTAACAGAAATGTATAGACTGATGTGCTGTCGACTGAACATTACTGTAATATGAGAATCTAACCAAAAGCAACTGACAGAGATGATCAATAACTGATGATAACTTGCGCAAGTAAGCATAATCTAGTAACGCACGTCATCAGCCTAACGCGAAAATTTATACAGGTACTAACAGTTTAAAAAAATACTTATTGTAGACAGACAGCCAGACATTTGACCACGGTCGCACGCACGGTTTAAGTGACGTGCGGCCTAACTAAGATGGTCCATCCATCAACAATTTTCAAGTTTATTAAACTTTTATTTAGTCATCGAGTAGGTATTCGTCGTAGCGAGTCGGCACGTGTAATCGAGTCGTCCCCTGCTCTGCGAGCTTATATAGGGTGCTCGCGGCTGACCGGCGCACTTTCTTCTTCGCGATCGGCGCAAGAAAATAAGAAAACCCGCAAAAATTGTGCTGTGAAAGGAAATGTGATTAGGAAGTGATTAATAGCAAGGTAAGTGATCTCGATTAAAGTTTAAATTAGTATCTACGATTGTATAATTTGTGAAAAAATTACTAACATTTCGCAATTTTTAATCATGGTCTGAATTCATTAAGTGGTTAAAACTTTGAAGCTGATACTAGAACCCAAACTTTTGTAAGACTTATTTTGAGAAATTTTGCAATAGATTATTTTATTTTATTTTAATAAAACGCGAATTCACGCAGAAATTTAAGTATTTACAAAATAAGGAACTTTAAAGTTTACATACCTACCTTTTTCGTACGTAATTATTTTTGCTCTGAGTTCCGTCCTCGTCTTGAGTCTAGTGGAATATTGCTATTGCGTCGAGATTTGACATTAAACTAAGAATACAAAATTGGGAGAGCTAAAGCTACCTACAGTATTCACCAAATCTTTAAAATTATCCTTTTCAGATGAAGTTACTGACGTGTTTATGCGTCCTGGCGCTCGTATACGGTGGCGGTGGAGTTACTAAATCACCTGGTAAGTTTTACACCTTAAGCTACTTTTACTAAGCCTAATCATAACAGTTTAATGTGTCTCCAAAAGCACGGAAATGCTGGTGATAAACGTACTTATACGGCTGGAATGCTCACCTTCATTCATTCAATCTTGACCGTGCCGTGGGCTGCTTAATTTTATTTTGTCACTCGCTTTCCAAAATAATAGATAAGATTTTCTTACTTCAATGAAGCTTTGACAAGTTATAAACATAACTCAAACCAACCCATTATGACTAGGCTATCCAATGTGAAAATTAACTACTACATATAATATTCATTTAAAGTTTCTGCATTCCCATGATTGCATTATGCCTTAACTGGCGGAGACCTAACTAAAGGCATTAAGTCCGCCAGTTTTACACATATAGGTACACTGATTTAAAGTTTAAATTTGTAATAAATAATTTGAACTAATGTATTACACGAAAATTCATATCACAATCATATGTAAAATGTTCATATTACCACAACATTACTGTAAGAAGCGACGCAGGTTGCATGTTTGCAAACAGTAAAGCTCAAACTCATAAAAAGTGAACTATTGACACTATCGTCATTAGAGATCTCATAACGAAACCGAAAGCATTACTTACTTACTTACTACCAGCCTTGATCAGTTTGTTATTTCTTACGTGTTTAGAGATAAGAGTTAAAAAATCGTCATTTACTTTCGCAATTCGCACCTCCGAGTTCTCGAGAGGTGTAATGGCAAATAAGTTTCACAAACTCACTCGTAAGTAATCAGTTGACCATAATTTCTAATGACTCTAGTTTAAGTTAAATTGCGGTGTAAAGAGTCCAGTGTCTTAGATTAGTTTAGTTTCAATTAGCTAACTGTTTCTCTACTTTTGTTGTTTCAAAGGATTACGGCCCTTTAAGAGTTAATTGATAAATAGTTGCATGCAATACATGAAATGCCGTGATTGGTTGGTAACCGTGTATTAATTTTGAATAGATGTTTATTCTAAAATCGATTGCTTCTAAGGTTATGATGAAGTTAGGTTTTGGGCATAAAAACTTCAGACCAGTGTTTCGTCTTGTAGATAAGTAGGTAGTCTTGAAAATTCCCAAAAAATATCGAATAATTACGTATTGGATTCATAGATACTTAAAATAGAAAACTATGGATGTAATTTACGAGAGATACTTACTTCTTGCCTTGATTTGAAACAATATCTTAAGAATATTGCTTATTAGAAATTTCCTATATCATTCATTAGAAAGTCTATTCAGCTGTGAGATTTCTTGCGATGAGCTGGAGGTGTTGAGAACTAATTAATTTCCTTCCATTGACACTAGCGCAGATATCCGGGCTTAATGCTACGGGAAATACAGACACAATACTTTTTTTTATTTTTAGCACAATCGCATCGATTAAATCATATATTAAGCGTGTACATGCTATGCTAGCGTTGATTATATAACCAGGGAGAGTAAAATTGGTTCTTGACATCTTACAAAATTTTTTACTGTCTCACTTTAATAGGGAAAAGCTGCAGACATAGTGTAGTTGATGCGTATTTTCAAATAACTCTTTTCTCTCTATTTCGGACAGCAATAATCCAGGGACTAGTATTACATTTTGATAGTAATTAAATGTAATAATTTTTTCGGGGATCGTAGACACTGCATATTGATACAAGATAAAACAATTTTAAATTAAATATATTTTGAGCTTTCAATAGCTAGAGCGTAAAAACTCATTTGATGTTATCTTTCAGGTATTTCAGAGTTCTGGACTGACGACTACAAAGTGTTCGAGCAGATATACGGCAGGACATCTGACAAGGATCTCTACGGGGAACAACTCCCTCGAAACATCTATTCTGGAGTCGAAAAAGCCAAGACCCAAGCATCAGAGAAAAAAGAACGGTACATAGATAATGAAGCTACAGAAATCGACAGCGAAGCGTTCGGGCAACGGTACGCCAAGATCTTTGCGAAACAATTGGAGAAAACTACCAAGCCCCCGAAAACATTCAACTTCATAAGTTTCAACGACTTCAAGCCTATAAGCCAGCAAAACGACCCCGAAACGTACAACTATTTGAAACATCTGGAGCAATACAATCAGGAGCAAAAAGTCAACTTTCCGAAAGGAGTGGGCGGGTTCAAGCCGTTTGTGAGTTACGTCGATAAGAATCCTGAGGAAGACCAGGCTTATAAGAGCATCCAGGACATCTTAGAAGCTCACGAGGCTAACAAAGGAACAAAGAATGCGGTAGACGATGATGACGTCAGCTATTTGAATTACGGACCAGGGAAGGGAAGGAAGAAATCTAACCCTCGGAAGAAGCCAGGATATAATAAGCCCAGATGCTGGAATGGCAGGTGCAGAAAAAGAGCTACAAGTAGCGTTAGGGTTCGTACGAGGCCGTATGTAAGGAAAGTCGTTCATAGGGTTAGTGGATATTAAGATTTTCCAAATATATTATGTTTGTATAGTTTATTTGTAACAAACGTGTGTCGCTACATACTCATATTTTGGGGTATCATTGATACACGTACACAAAAGTTTTCATATAAACAAAATCATCGAAACATTGCGAGTTAATGTAAGTTAGCTAGGTACGTAAATAAGTAACTTTGTCCCCAATTATTTTGGTTGAACTTGCTTTACTTAGATTTAACTAGATGTAGGTGCTAATTTATTATTACCTTCTCATGTGTTGTCATACTTATTTGATAGGAGGTTTGGTTTTATAAAAACAGCTTTTGTTCTTTGATTGTTTTAAGTTATTTTGTAAGTCGGCCAGACAAACCATGCAGTGTATGTACTTACTTGACAGTTTAATTTATTACAAGCAAAATGTTACTTATTTTAAAGTTAGTATTTGTGTGGATTATCATCAATAATCATCATTCAATAAACGCGAATTGTATTGTAATGCTATTATATTATTTTCTTCAGTGTAAGAACACATTATTAATTTAATTGTTAACTTATTTAATGTATAAAAGTAAATAAAACGTTGATTAGTGTTTACCATAATTTATTTCTTAACGACAAGTACAAATTAATCTTACTAATATAATAAATTAATATAAATAATCTTTTTCAACACAACTTTACACTGAAAGTTGGCAAAAAGGATTTCACTGCATTTTTACTCGTGATGACAAACAATTAAGATTGAAAGCCGCCAGAAGCGAAAAAGGAATGATCGTAAGGAAATATTTCACAATAAGATTAAATTGACCAGTAAATAAATACTTTTGCGTCCTCAGTATTTAAATCTTGGTCAATTAATATTCACATAACTTTTCATAGATAAGAAAATGTTTATAGAAAGACAGACTATGAAATGAAGAAAAATAGGGACATTACCATTAGTGATCATAAAAGAGATTGTGATCTTAACAAACAATATATTATTATCTGATTTTATTGCTTTCAATCTTATCATCGATTAGTGACAACATGCTTTTAATGATACATGCATTCTTCAACATAAGATAAAACATTGACATGTAAAAATACTGAAAATGGATACTGGTGGGATAAGAACTTGGGAGTCTGAAACTACGTACATTATAGCTATAGTGACAATGTAGACCATTGTTAGGCTGGAAGAGCTAAATAAGCATTCCTCATGATCAAATATAGTATTTTAATTGATCTGCTGACCTTGATATCGGTAAATAATACAGGTTTCTGGTCTCACTGGGTTACACCGTGGACTTGTCTATGTAGCAAGCAGTTAGTTTAATGTAAGCATATTTTAAGGTGTCAAATGATGGCGCTGCTCACTCATTAGCCCGTGGTAGTAAGATATAAGACATCTCATACAAAAAATAACCTGTTTAATCTGTTAGTAGATAAAGTTAGGGTTGGTGTCGCTCTGGCGGCTGGCAGGGCTGAGTGCCCTGCTCTTCCTCTTGTTCTCTTCTATGCTCTGCAGGAGAAAGGGTGGTGCTGTCGACTGTCTTTGCTGACGGAGGTCGATCTCGCGCGCCAGCTCATCTACCAGCTGCCCACCTGTCTGCCTGGAAGAATACCTGGGTTAGTACTTATAGGAGTTGGTACTCCTGCTGGCGTAGATGTAGGTACCCCCTGGTTGCATACCCGGATAGCGCGTTATACGTATATATAGTTTATTAGGCTTACAAGCCGCTTTCAGCTACGGTGACTCCCACAATTACTTAGCGCTTTTCGGGTTACTTAAAATAAATAACCAATCATTAGTCTAATAAGATCGCAATCATTTTACTTGTTTACAAGTTAGTCACTGCATTACTAACAACCTCTCGAACTGATAAGTGGAATTAAATATTGTTTATTTGTGTAACAAGCCAAAAATACTTGTAGACCTTTTGCAAAAGGTTGTAAATTGTATTTTTGCAATCATTTCTTTTGATCAAAGAGATAGTAAGTTATCTTTTTAAACACACAGTAAAGATAGCAATGATTCACTAAACTTGTATGTGTCTACGTATTTCGTTTAATCAACCCGAATTACCAACGACTCATCGCAAAATTATTTTATCTAGCTAGAAGTCATAAAACCAACCATTTCTTCCTTTTTTGTATTTTTTTCTAATATACATGCAACTTAAATTGTCCTGCCTTCGTCTCTGAGATTTAATTGACCATGTAGTAGGCCCTGCTACGCGTCCATTCACTCGCACACAGGTTTAGCGCAAGAAAGAGAAGGTAAAAAACTAGTATCCCTCCCTCCTTCCTGCGCCTCACAGCACTGCCAGCCGCCTGTCGCTCATTCGTGTCCGTGCGCGCGCGCCGT
Source organism: Pyrausta aurata (assembly GCA_963584085.1). NCBI lineage: Eukaryota > Metazoa > Arthropoda > Insecta > Lepidoptera > Crambidae > Pyrausta > Pyrausta aurata. Next base: position 11,333,438 of record OY757260.1, read on the forward strand.
TCCGACGCACGCAGTAACAGCAAAAAAGAAAAAACCGTTAAGTTTTTTATTTCGTGCTAAACGAAAGTTACCTTATTGTGAACGTGAACTGAAGTTAAACGCATAACCCAGCGTGGCTGCTACATGCATGCTTTACGCTTCGCGGCCGAGCTTTTACGAGATACTAGCCAGTCCGCATTTTAACGCTCCGAATCAATACGCGATATTGATCTGTAGCAATTTTTTGGCCGAGCTGGCACGTGATGCCAGCCAGTCCTAATTATCTTGAATCGAGACGTATGGTATGCGTTGCTTTCAATAAGCCTACCCTTATTTTCATTGCGTTTCGACAAATGAAAAAAGTGAACTAATGGGGCCACAAAGGCATTTCATTAAAAATGTTAAGCAGCGCTGACGACGCGCCATCAGGGCCTCTCAGTGTGAAGCGTTCCTCGCCCACACTCATCAAGCCCCAACAGGCATCATAGTGTGTCCTGCCTGTGCCAACGCGACGCCATGCGCCGTGAATTGCTTGTTTGTTACGGTGAACTACCGTCCAACAATCCTAGCGCTTCAACGTCTCGCGCTCGAAATCAGAATCTGACCAAATAAAGGTAAGGTCTTTTTTCATTAAAGCTAGCTAAGCTTGAAGCCGTACTACGTGTTACGGGCTACCGTATTCCATTCGCGGTAAAACCACGACCGAACACTTGACTCAGTCAATCTTTTGACATACATTGGAATTGAGTTTAATGTGAGCTTTTACACTTACAAACAAAAGGAGCAATATATATGTTTTACTAAGTACTTTTTTGTAAGCACCGAAAAACAATAGTGGCAGCAGATTTATTTCAAATCTAATAAATTTATATTTATTTTGTACATTTTAACCTGAAATTGTAAAAATGAAAGACTTAAGAACACTATAACTGCCTAGACTGATAAACATAAGTACGTATAGTGCCACCTGCGATGCGGTGTACGCTCCTTATTTTTTTCCCCAAAGCTCTAAAAACGGTACTATACACATCGATACTACATAGCTCACAATATTATGGTCCTACGTCTGCAATTGATTACAACTCTTTTTTATTTATTTCTGGCTAATGACTATAAAACTTGTCTTGCTAGACAATGCTATGGAAAACATAACATCGCTTATTAAATGAAATATTTAACATTACTTAAATATCGAAGTTTACGGATTGTATGAAAAGAAGACAATTATTACTTTTTAAGTAAGCAAGTTCTTACTTACATTTCTGATTTCTACTCAATGCATATGGTTGGGTCCATATAAGAATTATGTAAAACTGATTTTATTTATAGCTCACAATTTAAATAGCTATGCTAGTAATATTGAGCTTTGCTCATTAACTGGCATTTGTATGATTCTGAATGGTGGAATATTTACAGTAGGTACTTATTCAGTCTTGAGATCCAATTAAGATTTGTTTCACTCCTCAGTTAATAATTCGGTACAGCTTAGATTTTATTAACCGACGTAACAACAACCAGCTGGAAAGCGTAATGTGTTTTTGGTTTATACCAATGAGTTTTCTTGTTAAATTGCGAAATCAATATAGCACTACCGTCATATTCGATTTAGATAGGTAGACGGTAATTAATTGTTTTAGATGCTATTTTATTTTTCGAAAAATATGGTGTGATACGCACTAAACTTTTCATGTATGCTTCTTAGATTAAATCGTCGCAAAGTTCGGTACTTAATGTGGAGTCTGAAAAACTAAATAAAGATCTGTGTCCATTATCTTCAGAAAAGGCGATGCCTGAGCCACCGCCAACAAAAAATTGTGACAACCATAGGTCAACTTGAATTGACTTTAGTGTTTTATGGGCTTGTTTTTTTTTTCTCACCATTTACCACCACAAACACCACCGAAGAATAATTCAAACATAGAATGACCTATTGTTTGAAGTACTATTATTATTCTTTATATTTTTTGGCTATATTTATTCCACTATTTACACACCTACGTTAAAGGTTGGATAGATAAAAGACATGGTCATTATTGTACAAATTACAAAAATCGATCTTTTTAAAACAAAAGGCAGCAACGCAGCATCAAACCTAAATTGCACTACAAGCGTCTAATTTGAGTTATTGGGAATATAAACTATGCATATTTTACCCACTATATTCTGTGATTTAAGAATTAACTTTATCGAGTAAATATCTTCTCTCATCATCAGTTTTTTTTCCAACTAATCACATACACCCACTCCACAACCATCTCCCCAGCAAAGCCACTATGATATTAGGAAACCATTCATATGGAAACATTGCTGCATTAACTATAAAACAGATTATTTTATTTTATGAATTGTATCGTTTAATTGATGTTTAAAAGTATTGAATATACTATGTTAAATAAAATCTTGTCTTAATATTCACCAATTACTTAGGTATGGTGAAACAATTGCCGACCACAAAATAATAACCAATCATGGTCTGCCAAGTTTCAACATATTTTTTGCAAATGTTATTTTTTACGCTCGTTCTTATACTCTTACGCCGTAAGACGTCGAGTAGTTCGACGATTTATTTATAAAACCTGAAAGTAATTTATTTATTACAAAGAATAATGTTTGAATCTTTTTATTTATCATTTATATTTGAGGGTGTTTTAATATGTATGAAACCAGTGTTCCCTGGTGACATCGATCTATGACATACTTGTTGTAACACGACATATTCATTTACTTTTGGACTTCTTGTCACAATAGGTACCCTAATTTTGAATCATCAAGATTTATTTTACACTGCTCATAATATTGAAACAAGTCTCATCTGAAGCCAAATAAGACACAAATACATTGGCGGCACAATAATTGCGGAAATGCACATTGCCATTACCCCCAAAAAAGAAGAATAAGTCACAAATATTTGTCAAACTCATAGAAAATGTAAACTTAAATAAAAATAAAGTATCTCATCAAAACCAAATCGATAAGATAGGATCGCATTTACTTTTTTTTTAAAATGTAACCCTCAGTAATTCAGACATATTTTATCCAGTCAATATTTATGAGTATTTTTTTTTTCCGACTATGCGCCGACTATCGAATACTCGGCGAACATTCCTGTGCTGGAAGTCTGAAGCGTCATGTTTGATATTTCGCGTAGATAATTTCAATATTTTGATTTTCTACTCCATCTAATATCCTTCTAACTTACATAGCTAAATCTTTAGTAAAACAAAAAAAAAAAAAAAAAAATTAAGCTTGATTTAAACATTATTCTCAATCAGTAAATACACGAAAATATTAATTTTGTCTCAGCTTTTTTCGAGCGCCAACTGGTGTTTTTTACAAGGAACTATGTCGAGACTTCCGCGCCTGGTTGATAAGTAAATATTAGGCAAACGTCGGGTTAGGTGGTACCAAAACTTCTATCGGAGAAATCGTTTGCGCTCGTATGACCTTATAAAGCCACAACGCCCACAGAGGTCGTTTCCAAGCTTCTTTAGAAAAAATTTAAATCACTACCTACCTCCTTAATGCTTTCAAGTTTTGATAACGATAATATTTCAAATTCATTGAAATATCGTATTCTTATTGTAACCCAGAAAATAATAATAGCGTTGATATACACCGATGAATACATCTAAAATCTTATATACCCACAAATGAACCAACTATTTTTTTTTACCAATCATCTTACACTTATTACAACAAAACATTTTCTTTAGAATTCAAAATTCGAATAATGAGTATTTTGTTTTCGGTATACGGCTGAATATATTTCAAACAGCTGCATAAATACATAAATACCCAATACTTAAAAGTAATCGAATATCATGCGTGTATTTTTTACAAATCTATGATTGTAAAATACGTTAAAACTGCAAGACAAAGAGACCCTCCAATACGCCCGTTAAGTGCATTAAAAATGATAGGGCGCTGGATGAGAAGTATTTCTGTATGTAGTTTTCGCAATCTGTCTCAACAATACGTATTCCGTATTTATTTGCAATTTTTATAACAGACCAAAAAAAAAAGGAACTAAGAAATTTTCGTCCTATTTCAGTTAAGATTACTAAAATTATTATTATATTTACATATTCTTGGAGTTTAACATTAATAATAATATATATATATATATATATATATATATATATATATATATATAATATAAAAACTAATAAATATATTCTTTCTTTCCCATTAAAGAAATTACTTATCATGCACCCATAACAATAGTGCATAATGCCTAACATGGTAACATAAAACATTTTTGTTATTTAATTGATCATTTTAATAATCAAAGATTACTAACTATAGAGGTGTCAACTTATTTTTGTAACAACATTGATTTACTCCGAACATCTACATGGTCAATTAAATCTCAGAGACGAAGGCAGGACAATTGGATGATCAAACGAACTTACCTGTAAGTGAAGTTCGATCCAAATTGTCCTGACTTCGTCGAAGAGATTTAAGTTCCCACCCTTCCCAATTCCCATAGGTACGTGTATTTTCTGCAAAAATTGTTGCCACCCGTACCATAAATCAATGTTGTACATCTAGAACATCGGTCTCCTTGCTCTGAAATGAATGAGCGACAGGCGGCTGGCAGTGCTGTGAGGCGCAGGAAGGAGGGAGGGATACTAGTTTTTTACCTTCTCTTTCTTGCGCTAAACCTGTGTGCGAGTGAATGGACGCGTAGCAGGGCCTACTACATGGTCAATTAAATCTCTTCGACGAAGTCAGGACAATTTGGATCGAACTTCACTTACAGGTAAGTTCGTTTGATCATCCAATACTAGATGCGAAAAGTTGGCGAGGTTAGGTAAGGTTTGGTACACGAAAATTTTTTAACTAAGTAAGGGCTACGGACCCGATTTTGAAAAATTCTTACTTAATTATAAATCCTACATTATTTATGAAGGCTTAGCAAACTTGAAGTAAATCATTACATTGTCATTGCTTGCAAGAGGCATCATTCCTAACGTATACGATCTCATGCTCCGTAACTGGGCCTCTATTTTTGAATCACTCGCGTCAAGATGGCGAGTGATATTCAATGTTTAAAGTCGAATTTTGGAATGACAACCAGTTGTAATCTACACAAAAAGGATTTGAAAAATCATTGCTCTATTTTGTGAGTACTCACGTCTAGATTTTGAGTGATTTCCGTTGATTTTTAATGTGTTTTCGAAAGAAAATCACACGCCATATCCAAGCGTGTGATTCAAAAATAGTGGCCCTAAGGGCCTACTACGAAAAACGAAATCGATTTGCATTGCATGTACGATATATATATATATATATATATTATATTGGGACGTGTTTAAGTGCCCCCAGTGGGTCTATTATGCAGAAATGAAATAAATGACTAATGATTAGGTATCTACCACACGATTGAACCTTTTTGGGGCACTGGTCAACTACCGGTTGCCAGTGCTAGGTTATTAGAGAAAAGTTTAGTATCAAATATACGCAATGTAAGTCATACCGTTCCGGCTCCCTCTCCCGCCCGCCCTCCAGGTCGCGCTCGTTGTCCTCAGGGGAGTACATGGAGAACCCTCGCTTGGCCAGCTCCTCGTCCGGAGACAGAGCAGGGTTGTGGAACGCGTGGTTGCGGTCGTTGTTCATCTTCAGCTTTCTGGAAGATATCAGGAATGAGGTGTGAGGTACTACGCAACAGTGAAAAGAAATTGAAACTTGTGAGTAAGAAGGGTAAGATTGATTATGAATCAGGTTGTTAAACTAAATAAGTACTAAGGCATAGAAGAAACAGGTACTGGTTGTAAGTTTTAGTTTTGAGTAACTTAAGCTGATTTAGTGAAAGTTTTGGGTTTTGGTATGACACTGAGAAATTATTGTCTACTATCTAAATAAAAAGACATAGGAATAGGCCTGAGTCTTAAAAGCAATGTAATTTTTTTTGTAAATTCTTTCTCTTTTTTTCTGAAAATTCAATAAAACAGACAAATACAATGATCAATTTGTTAACCCTATGTGAATTTTGAACTTTGGTACAGTTTGAAAAGTACAGTCTGTTTTTCTTTAGTCGAACAATGTAAACAATGTTTTCTTTTAAAATAATATCAAAGAATAAAACTAATAAACTACTTGATTTAATAAGATCTCGTATCTCAACGATGACTGGTTTATGTAGGTTGTGAGTTTTGTTTTTATCTTATTTTAAAATGTTTTATTTCGTAAAGGAATATCAAGGTTATTTACAATGTTGGCCAAGCAAGGACACATAGACTTTACATCAAACCACTTACTGAACACGTATCCGTCCAGTAGCCTGCATGTGCCCGACAAGTCGACGTAAGCCGACGACCTGCACGAACAGAATCGCCACCAAGAACACCTGAATCGCCCCCACGCTCCCGAACACACTCACTATTATAATGAGCTCTGTCTCCTGAGGAATAAATGTTACTTTGGCATGAAAACTTAGGTAGGTATGCATAAACAATTGCCCTCTTATTAAAAAGAAGATATTATAAAGAAGGGAGTACCAGTATTAAACCAAAACTAAAATCATACCGGCCAGTTAGAAAAGTATACTTCAATTCTTGGATAATGTTATCGTTTTAAATTGGACTGTTATATCTTAGTACAGTTCTAAACCTGCGCAATCCAAAAATTATGATAGACTAAGGGTTTCTTTCACCAAACGAGTAATTCTATTAGGGAACGTCATTTTATATAAAGAAGTGGACAGAAAACGCAAATAGGAGCTTTTTCAGACTTTGTACAGGCCGTAAGTTTGATAATTCGTCCATACTAAAATAAATTCTTGATGCCATCGAAAAAGCGCCTGTGACGGAATATTGAGCTATATTACAGCCGTGGATGCTAACTACGAGAGAAAATGTTAAGGCGGTTTATGTACTGGAGCTCTATTTTTGAATTACTCGCTTGGCTATGGCGTGCGATTTTCGTTCGAAAACGAATCAAAAATCGACGAAAATGAAGCAAAATATAGACGTAAGTTCGTACAAAATTAAGCTATCTTTTTTCAAACCCCTTCTGGTTGGATTTCAATTTATTTTCATTCTAAAATTTGACTTTAATCAATGAATATCACACGCCATTTTGACGCGAGTGATTCAAAAATAGAGGCCCTGAGGCCTTACTCTGGACACAAAATCCGATCCAATGGTTATAGCCATCCCTGTCACTCATACCAGGCCGTGTATGCGTGTGACAGGGACGGCTATATTCATTGGATCGGGTTTTGTGTCCAGAGTAAGGGGGCTGGACGTGCGAAACACAACATTCACAGTGGTATCAATTATTTATTATTTATAAAAAAAAATATTTGCAGTTGTAGGTATTGCTAGTTTGTATGTGTGTGTTTTTGATACTTCACATCTCGGTAAAAATAATCTTATCAACCCATCCCATTTTCGACGAGATATAGGTGCCTACCTATCTCTTGTGCTAAGAATTCGTCTCATATAGGTTGGTATGATGAAGTTAACATTATGTTTTATGTCACATTTTTAAAACAGAGAGTTAGCACCACTTTCTGTACTGAAATCATTTAAGGAAGTAGGTGGAATGTTCGTATAAGTAGTTAAATAATGTGTGAATGATGTGCAGATACAAAATTTTAAAAGTGTTAATTCTCGTTTAATAAACAATATAGGTATTACACGAATCAATTAAAAAGCTTTCTTTGTTTTGACATAACAAACAACAAAAAATACATTTTCTGAAAACTAAAACTATTCGTTAAATGAAACGATCAATGGCTACCTTAACCAATAAATAAGTTTGATGAGGTCATGAAACTGAAACAATTTTATTATCATCTACACTTAATATTATAATGCTGAAGAGTTTGTTTGTTTGAACGCGCTAATCTCCGAAACTACTGGTTCGAATTGAATAATTCTTTTTGTGTTGGATAGTCCAGTTATCGAGGAAGGCTATAGGCTATATAACATCACGCTACGACCAAGATATAGAGGAGCAAAGATATAGTGGTAAATGTGTAAAAAACGGGAGAAAGAAGTCACTATTCCACGCGGACGAAGTCGCGGGCAAAAGCTAGTTTTACTTATATCCGTCTGCATTCCATTTCATGAATGGGCTTATCCGTCAGATTAAGACAATCCGATAAAACACTTTTCGATTACCATTTTCACTAAATAAATAGTATCCACACTATTAATATCTGCACACTTCAATGTTTCTCTCACTTGTTTATTGAGCACTTTATTTTCATACCACTTACCATGATTTAAGTGTGGGGCGGCAACATTGTAGCAACCTCCTTCACAACACATACACAACTGAGCTCCCTTATCACTGGGTTGATAACGTTAAGCCATCTCCTGTTATCAGTGATATCGGCCAGTCAATTCTGGACTAGATAGCTAGGTTGTAAACAAAAATAAGTGAAAAAATGCGAAGATAAACTATCAGCAATGTGCGAAGAATAGCCACTGCTAAAAATATGAGCAGAATCTGAAGTATAACGTTTTTTGACATTTGTCAAGTAATAACTTTTTTACTACCTTCGTGTACATAAAAGTTAGTCAAAACAGCCCCCTTACTCTGGACACAATACCCGATCCAATGAATATAGCCATCCCTGTCACACGCATACATGGCCTGGTATGAGTGACAAGGATGGCTATAACCATTGGATCGGATTTTGTGTCCAGAGTACGGCCTCAGGTATCTACTACAGTGTTTTTGAGGGTAGGTGATATTTCAGTGTTATATTAGTACCTTAATGAATGATACAATTACAAAGTATGAAAGGTTTGACTGGCAGATAATGATTTTAGCATTAAGTCCACCTTTGTACACCATGATTTGTGCAAGTCTTTAAATAAATAAATACAATTTATAAGATGAGCAAAAATATTCAAGACAATTCTTAAAAGAAATTAATTCCTTGAAAAGTACTCGTACCTAACCTAATCAACGTAAACAGTAATAAGATGTGTTTTCTTATTACAATAATGGATTTGTTTAACATTATTTAGGTATGGTTAACATTATAATTCATTAGAGAATGTTCACATGCATGTAAAAAACTGTTAATTATTTACGAGTATACGTTACCTAAAAAAAATATTAAGACAGAAATTGGACTTTATATTTTTATCTATATTATATTAAAAATGATTGACCTTTTTTAGCATTGAGCACATTTGGGTAAAATCATCAGTTAGTTAGTACCAAAGTATTTTGATTCAGGGTCCAAAAATCTAAGACCGGTAAGTAAAAAGTAATTTATGTCGCTATAGTGAGTAGGTTTAAGTAGGTAGTTATTATAATAGTAATAAGTCGATATGGAGGATGTATTTATTCGTAATTAAAATAATAATAAGCCGCTTATTATACTATTAAATACTATACGCGACGGAGGATTTTAATCTTCTTTACGTATTGCTTATCGAAAAGAGGCGATTAATCTTGCGGCTATTAAAATCGTATCATGGATTAAAGTTTTATGAAAAATTATGTGATACCGCAACGCAATCCTGATAAATATGTCCATTTTTGGGGTCACTAATAAGTATCGATATGGTGTATATTCTAGTCTAAATACAAATCCGCAAATTGTGCACCGTATATAATCCAAGAGTGTTAAGTCTGATTCGTTTGACTTATTTCGCTAGTTACACCAGAAAGAAAAAAAAATACGATGCAAAATTCTATGAACATATACTATGTGGTAATAAAACATAAATATTTATTTACTGAACATAATTAGTGTCTCATTTTTTGAGATCTACAGCAGTAATTACCTACTTCGTCGCCTGTGGCAGTCTTCTTCCCACCTCGAGCTTATATTGTTAAAATTAAGTGTTAGAATATAGCCTTTCCGAAAAGGCTGTATCAAATTCGTCACATCATTGTCTCCTTTTGTCGTCTACAATTTGAACATTTAAGAATATTGAGTGTTTATTGCGGCAATCTGTGCCCAAAATGTCTCCCAACATTTGAAAATTTTGGTCATAGTCATATTAGTTAACTAGCGGCCCGCCAGCGACTTCGTACGCGGTAACAGTTTTACTCCGTTCCCATAGATCGTAGCAAAAATATTTAAAAGCCTATAAGCATTAAACTACTTCTATAGCCTTTCCCGATAAATTAGCCATCTAACATATTTAATAGTATAAAACTGGACCAAAAGTTCCTGTGATTAGCGCGTTCAAACAAACATACAAAAACTTCCAGTTTTTAAATATATACGTAAAAATGCATATAGATAAATGATATATTTTGTGTACACACAACACAACACGAAGCGGTGTTTAATCTGGTCAAACTTACACGGGGATAAGATCTTTTTATTTTACAACGAAATGGAAATACTTACTACGCCTATCGTCAATCGTATATTTCTTTCGGGTGCTAATAAAAAGACCAGGCTACTCTGTCCGCTTACACAGCATTATGCTACATAGGTACAGGCTGTGGCAGAAGCAATTCCATCAAGTCTTCTCCCGCTACCTAAGAGTTTGAATTAGAGCTTTGTTTATGGTCATAGCAAATACTCTACTTTCTTGAACTTAAGTCGTGAATTCAAAGGGAGAATTGTATGTAGATATCGACCCCATCATCATCACCAATACACAAAAGCCGTCCACTCCTAAACATAGGCCCCATTGAAAAGTTTGCAGAAAAGTTCCAGATTGGACACCCTTCGACCACAGAAGCAGCGTAGAATGTCCACCGACAATATGAACAAACGATCTGCAATTTACACTGGACACAGACGGCTTGATACCTACCCTATTTAAACACAAAAAAAAAATTTTACTGTTCTACGGAATACAATCTCTCCTTGAACAATCTCCGAGAGCAGCATCAATAACAAACATGTGTCAAAACATTGTGTCGCAGACATGTCAAATAATTGTCAAAAATGATATAAAATATTTTTATCAAAAGCGCTAAAGAGTATTGATATCAAATTAGAAGCAAATCACCCCCAGAATAACTTTGTACCCCTTTTTACCCCCTTAGGAGATGAATTTCAATAAAATACAAAATAAGTCTTCCGACAATTCTGTAAAAGAATGTGTATGCAAAATTTGAAGTAGATTGGACCAAGGGATCTGGTTGTCCCATACAAACTTTGCACCCCTTTTTGACCCCCTTAGGGGTAGAATTTCTGAAAATCCTTTCTTATCGGATCCCTTCGTCATACAAAGAACACACCCTCCCAGTTTCAGGTCTCTACGATCAGCGGTTTAGGCTGTGCGTTGATCCATCAGTCAGTCAGTCAGTCAGTCAGTCAGTCAGTCAGTCAATCAATAAGTCAGTCGTTCAGGACAAAGCATTTTATTGGTATAGATGACTAAATATTAAAGTTCTGAATCACTTGCTTGTGTCATATCGTAGTAATTCAGGCCAAGAGCAGTGTCGACGGATGATTAATTAGCTTAATATTATTGCAAGTAAGCGCAGTATACCCTATTAACCATATGCTAACTGAGATTAAACCTTTTTTCGCGAGAAAAGTTTATAGAACGTAATGGACCTGAGATAAATAGCCTTGTAAATGCTTTTGATTAGCATTTGTTTGAGTAAAGTCTTTATTTAAATTTTATTATCACTATGATTATCATCATTATCACCCAAAGGACGTCCACTGCTGAACATAGGTTTTCTACTCGTTTTTTATGTTCTGTGGTTTTCTACATCGCCCGATCACAAGCGGTCTGCATCCAGTGTGGTCCTGCGATCTTTACAAAGTCGTCTGTACATCTTGTCGGTGGACGTCCTACGCTGCGTCTTTGGTAAAATTTCATTATGTGATATGTCTAGTGAGATGTGTCTATAAGTATCACGAAGTCTGCAGTGAACACACTTATTTCAATTCTTCTTTAGTATGTTACTGGAAAATTTCTGACTCACGCTGTATTCAATTTATCACAAACTCTGAACCCATGGAATACATTAGTACATAATTGTCTATCCAAACAGGCAGCCTGGCAACATTGCCAATTATGTGTGAAAATAACTAATTGTTTGGTTAACCTTTTCACTGCACCCAAATGAGCCAATTTAGATACACAATAACAAATTGATAGCAGTAACGCTAACCAGCATCGGACAAACAAAGAATCAAACCTTGATCTTTGGGTTGTGATCGAGTTTGATGGATGACAAGGGCGTTCTATCGGTCGTAATTGGGTCGTTTTCGTTGTGAAGATGATAATAAGTACTAAGCTTTTTTAGGTATGGTTCATGTACTTTGGAAGGTTGCGAGCACTTTAAAAGGTTATTAGATTTTGATCAAGAATAGTAGTAGTAACGACTTTATTAATTTCATCACTTAACTTTTTATACATATATGCGTGGCCATAATTAAACACCTGAGTTGTAGATGCGGCGCGAAAAGACTGCAATTGGAAAAGAGTATATTTTTGTTACTACAAAAAGTACAACAAAGTGTTAAATTAAAATCTTATGGCAGCCATGGCTACTAAAGAGTTAGGTTTAGAATATTTAATATTTATTAATAAGAAACAAGAAAAAAATTTAAAAACGTAACCATTTTCTTGTGGCAAGGAGGCTATAATGCTGGCTGCGATGCCGCGTTGGATAGCTATGCTAATCCTTTGAGCTAGGAACCAGCCAGCCTTATTATTGGCCGTAACAGAATTTAGTTTTGACGAAATTTTTCTAAACAGCAATTTAGCAGAAGCCCAAATATATAATCACTTGCAAGTGAGCCGTACTTGCGACGCTTGGCGTTTTCAGCTAACTCCGCTGCTGCTCCAGCTTTAAGGGCTGATTCTCTGAGATGGGAGGGGGCCAAAGTTTCGAAATAAGTTGCATCCCAGACTAGGGCCCGACCCCGTTCCCTGGAATGAGCGTGAGGCCATCGGGTCTCTTGCCATCATCACGAACCAAACCACGTGGTTCCAACGTGGAAGGAATATTAATGGTGGCAAGAGCTCTTCTGATGGCGTTATTAAGAGTGGCGTGATATACACAGGTATTTTTCTATCTATCATACCTAGACTACATCACTCCTATCAATCTTCGCCTAACTAAGCTATTTATCCAATGCAAAACAAACTTCACCACGATTATCGCAAGGATTCCTGAACAATGTTCTCATATGAAAGAATGAAGTTAAGCACAATTAAAGAGCATTGTGCAACGCTCCTTAGCAATTAAGTAAAGTATGATATTGTTAATTCACGCCTTAGGTGCTATTGTGATGGAGGATCGGAATGATGACCCTTGGCCTCTCGAGTAGCCTTGCCTCAGTACCCATGTTAAGCATAAGGAATTTTGGGGCTCGTTTCAGGGATGGCACTCATTATTTAGTGACTCATATTTTCGTATGTGTAACCATCTATTCCCTACATCATATTAATGTGAATGAATGTTCAGTTTTGACGCTAAAACGAAAGAGCAAAGGAGACATTTTTTTTTGGGCCCAGTAGCAACTTGTAGCGTCTAATAATGACATTGCACCCTAAATTAATAACTTATTTTTTTAGACAATTAGACGAAAGATAACGTTTAACTGAAACCGGAATAATAAAATCGAACTAAAAGATGCGTTGTGTTGACTACTTTTCATCACGCCATTCCTCCTTTACAAATACGTGTAAAGGAACGACGGGCTGGTCAATATAAAAACAATATCAATTATTTCAAGTACGTGATTTTGTTTAGATATCGTTTTTTCTACTTTTATTTATTTTAAACGATTGGAATCTCCGAATAAAATATTTTAATTGCTTTTTTACGATTTTTGCATAAAATGATTATCTAGTAAAGCCGTGGAACGGATAGCAACTCTGACATTTATCACTGACATTGACAGGAATGGCTGGAGTGTCAGTAGTCACACTTTCCGTTTGACGTTTGGCTTTACGTCATCTTCCGATTGTTTTGGTTTGTTTTGAATTGAGTGTTAGTTTTCTCCGGATTTTTAACGAAAAATAGAAGCAAAAAGCATCAAGTACGGCCCCCATTCCACTAAACCGTTGTTGTGTAACCGTGCAGTGAGATTTCAACGACTGTGATTTTCAGAAACGACTGAAAATGTGTGTTAACTGGTACGTGTGTGGATTTAAGTTTTGATAAATCTTCAAATATTCCCGTTTGATAACGAAAAACTAATATTGTTAATGTTTTTAAGACATTATAAGGAACAATTTAATATATGTTTCATTACTAGACGTCACAATTTATGGGTGGGCCCATCCTCCATACAAGAAAAAAATGGCTCCTTTTCATGAACTTTAAGGACACCAAGAGAGACCGGGGAAGCAATGTCTTAGAAAAATAAGGTACTATTCGCCAAACAGGAATAAAAGTTATTTGCCAAAAATAAGTGGTGAAAATATATTTAAGAGTTCAATTTCATAAAAAAATGGGTGGATAAATTGATCTAGTACTCAAAAAAGAATATATTTTAATGGACCACATGCGAAACTAATAAATTAGTCATGTCCTTGATAAAACTACATGTCGTTTATAATATCATAGGTGTTACTTAAAAGGCTAATCTGAGTTAACAAATCATCTCCTAACTGAAGGTTTCTATGAGAAATGGTTTACTTGCGTGGGTAAATTCGTGAAAACTCGCCATTTCAGATCATTTTAGGCGTCTCATAAAAGTCCGAGCCTAATATATCAGGAGATATGTAGCTTGAAAAGTAATTAGCAATATTGAGAAGCGGTGACAAAGATATATTTTAATAAGTTTACAGTTTTTTACATATTGCCAGCCCTAAATCAGGAATGACGGCATTCTCCTGTCATAACGGTCATCGGATTTGAGCGATCACGATTCGAACAGAAGTATAACAAACGCATTGTCTGTCTGTAGGACTGCAGATCCCTTGCATGACCATAGGTTTCGCTTCTCATTGAACGTTATAAGGTCACCTATGAATGGAATTGTATGATATGATTAAGATAGGCAGGCAGGTCATACATGGTAATCTATTTGACATGATTACCTATACGTCTGTAGATGAAATAGGCTAGGAATGTATACATTTTTTCTTAATTAATCAGTCAGGGATCAAGCGAATGCCGAGAGTCGCATAACAATGGAATTTTTATTGTGTCTCGTTTACACATCCTTGACGAGTTAATAACTAGAGTTAAGATGGTCTAAGGTGTACCTACTAAACAGGGTAGGAATAAATTATAACTATTGTTAGTTATGGCATCGCCTTTTTGTCTCACGAACTTGTTAAAAATGATGACAAAGAGTTGACACACGTCTCTGTAGATGCCTAGCTAGATTTCTAGGATATTCCTACTAGTACCACAAACAGACAAAATTATACCATAAACTAGCGGTCCCAGCGAACCCCTAGCCTTTCGCCCCTAGCCCCGTCCCGCCCCGGCCCCGTTTTATGAGAATTTTCTTTGCTATAAACCTCACGGAGCCCGAGACCTTTCCAACGAATGCAAAACCGTGGAAATCAGTTTGTGCGTTCTGGAGTTATAGCGTCAGGGAGGAAAACCCGACTTATTTTTATATGGTAGATAAAGGTTTTTGCCCACTACACCCTAGCATTCCATGGCCGTGCCAGGAACGTGTCAGGAAAACTATGACATCTTGCCCACTAGAATGTTCAGTCACCGACCAACACCGTCGCTCGCTAGCCATGCACAGAGCACCGGCAAAATGCGTTCTCACTCGCTCTCGCTTTCGTTCCATTTAACGGTGAGACAGACAGAGCGATGTCAACCCGTTCAGTGGGCAAGGTGAAGTGTATTTCAGCTTATCGTATTGCTACTACTGCACGGTTATGGTATGGTCCGGTGCAGTGGCAAATGACCTTTTTAGACCCACCACTGTTCGGCGTTGTAATTGTTTATAACAACTATAGCGCCTAAATGTTTTTTTTAATGCAATGGGTAACAGCCAAAACAACTTACCTACGCCTGGCTGAATTTAATTTTTGTTTTGGGTTAGAATGTTTTTTTTAAACACTCACAGTGTCATATTTATATTCTTAAAGATGAAATAAGAACTGCTGCAACTGCTCTTCCAATTGAGCTACCGTGCTGTCGGTCCGACCGCGCGAAATTCTTGGTCTCTTAGTATACGTCATTGCTGGTTCGAATCCCGCCCGTGCGCAATTTTTGGTTTCTTATTTCATCTTTAAGAATATAAATATGACACTGTGAATGTTTAAAAAAAACATTCTAACCCATTGTAAAGCGAAGCGTCATCATTTCCAAGTTGAATTTATTCTGTAAAGAATAACTACTTGGCCCGCTGTTGCATAAACAGACGGGTAGATGGCGCTAACGTCACGCAATGACTTATACTAAGAGACCAAGAATTTCGCGCGGTCGGACCGACAGCACGGTAGCTCAATTGGAAGAGCAGTCGGTAAGCCAGAAAGAGGCTGGTTCGAATCCCGCCCGTGCGCAATTTTTGGTTTCTTATTTCATCTTTAAGAATTTAATTTTTGTGTCATAATGATATCGAACCAACAATAATAAACTTTACACAATATTTAACACTCGTAAAATAAGTATGAACAGTGAACATTAACGGTATTATAGTAAATTTTAACACAAAGTTTCGCATGTTTATATTTTTAACGTACAATGATCTCATTCTAGCTATCTGACCAAACACTTCATCATCTTGACAGAGCCATCAGCACCCAATCAAATGCTTTTGTCATAGTTATTGCTAAACATAGATCATTTATCATATTTTATTAAGATTCAGGTCTCATTCATGGTCTGTATGCTAATTTGATGATCATTCTGGTGTAAACCAATTTAATAGCTTGGTCAAACTTTTTCTAGGTTGTGCTTTTTGTCATCTATCAAAGTTATGCTTTTGTAATTAATCATAACTGTTCATTAACATAGTTATCGGATAGTTATTTTGAAAGAATTGGTAATATTTAAATGAAATAAATACTTTGGTGCTCGCATACTTCAGTCTCCGAGACCGGAAGCGCAATGAGTGGATACGGCAGAAAACTAAGCTGAGAGATATAGTTGCACGAATAGCGAAGAAGAAATGGGCTTGGGCTGGACATATAGCCCGAATGGCAAACAACTATTGGCCAAAAAGAGTCCTGGAATGGAGACCTCGGAACGACACGAGAGGAAAAGGACGACCGCCCCAACGGTGGTCTGATGATATCCAACGACACAGGACATGGCTGGATGACACGGGCACAAGACCGCCAGTCATGGCGGAAAATGGAGGAGGCCTACGTCCAAGACTGGACATAATTGGGTTGATGATGATGATGATGATGCGAGCCGTACATTGGTAGGTAAGTTGAATTTGAATTTGAAATTATTTTGCAAAGCGACGCCGGCGCAGGCATCCAACAACACGAAGCGTTACCGCGTTGAGTATTAGTTCAGCCACAGATATTATAATACTACTAGTAGACTACTAGTAGACTAGACTTTGCTGGTTAAGGCAAATGCCGGATGCACCGCCCTCCCTCCCTCCCGCATGCCGCAAAGTATCACCTAATTCCATTTATTATCACAATGAAGGTACCGATATAATAAAACATTTTCAAATTAAAAAGACCCCGCCTAGAACATAGAAAAATTCTGAGAGAACTTGCACTGGTGACAAAATGCTGAATATCTTGGAGATAACTGCATCAGGAATAGGTATAGGTAGGATTCTTATTATAAGTAGGTCAAAGGCGATCAATTTATTTACGCAAGAACACATTGGTAGGTAGCCTTTGTTAGAAAACGCTATCATGTTATAGTTTACAAATTTATTCAATGAATATCTGAATAGATTTGTACCCAAAATAAATAGCAATCTTCCACGCCTACGCGAATAAAAATTAGGGCTTATGATCAAATCGCTCGACATATCAGTGCTTAAACAGCTGGTTTTATTGGATGGATTTCGGAAAATTAAGTTACACAAAAATTATTTATTCATGATGGTGTCTCCACACTATGCCACGGTGGATATAAGAAATACCAATCTGTGTATTTGAACTAAGTAGTACAAGAGTTTATCTATTTATTAAGTGCAATGGAAACTATAAATAAATAAAAATATAGATCAGCCTTTTAGATAAACCTTGCAATTCGTTAAGCTTTGTTTTTCGGTGGGCTAAGATGTCCGTATGGCATACCTACTAAGACTGACGGAATCCACTGTATGTATGACATTAAATGAGAAGAGAGTCACGCCACGCACGACAGAATGTTCCATCGCAGCCCGCGATTAGTCGTGTGACCCTTTATCGAGCGATTTCCGAATAAGGTTCTTACGCGCTGTCTTGATACTCGACCTTTATTCGGATGTGCTTGCGCATTCCATCGTGTTCCATCTCTCGTAAAGTGTAACATCGACCTCGCTGGCTTTGTTATTTATTGCATTGGAAATAGGTATAAGTATTATCCAACAATACCAGTAGGTACATTAATTCCAAGACTTCACCTTGCGTCTTTACATCACTGAATTTGACTTACTCTTTATTTGCTCTGATCCCTTTATTTTGACAACGAGCTTTGTTTACTTGTTTACATGCATCCTTGATTTGGAAAGCTGAGTTAGTTGGAGACTCTATGGATAGCTGGTGACTCTAGTCGAGTACATTTAGCATACTTACTTTCAACCTTATAACTTGTTTCGTGATCAAATGTTGAATGAATCGAATATTGTTATTATTTATTTAAAATCTTTTTTGTAAAAATAAAATATACGAAAGGTTGACTTAATGTTAATGCAAAAAACATCTTCTCTCAATCATATCCTTAAATTTACGTTTTAACTTTCCGCTTTTGTCTCCTTTTCCTCCCACTGTAACGTCGTTTATGAACTTTGAATATTACGCTTCGCTCGTTTGGATCAAGTATAGTGTAGTACCAATACTTCACTGTGTCCAAAATTACACTGAATACTTGACTAATTTGACGCAACAATTGGTTAATCCGTGACCATGGTAATGATATAACTAATGATACATACTCAATAGGTATAATTAGTTGTGGGAACTTTTGGCAGTATTAGTGGTTAACCTGTCAAGCGTCATGGGTCAAGTGGATATTATTATGTTCGTAGGTTTATGTTTAACCAATTATTGAACGGGTAATAAGTTATTTATGGGTAATTAGACTCATCATCATAAGTGCACTGTCTTTCGTAATATCACGGCCGTGTGTGAGTTAAAACATTTGTTTTGAATCAGGAAGACGAATGTAACCCAAATCTACCCGATATAATTTACCAAACAAATTAAATTCATTGCATCGCTACTCATAATAATTGTTTATTAAAAAAAACATCATCATTATCAGCCAAAGGATATCCACTGTTGAATTTCTTCCCTCACGGTTTTCCACAGCGACCGATTGTAAGCGGTCTGCATCCAGTGTGATCCTGCGATCTTAACGTCTGTCCATTTTGTCGGTGGACGTTCTTCGCTGCGCCTTTGGCCGAGGAACTCTCCAATCTAGAACTTTCCTGACAGACATCAGTTCCTCGCGCTATGTGCCCTGCCCACTGCCACTTGAGCTTACTGACTTGAAGGGGTTCTCGTAGAATAAAATATTCCTGATCTAAAATCAATACATCAGTCAACAAATCAATACTTATCTTTATCCAAGCAAGATATTAAAGTTTTAAATAATTGCTTCTACGATCCACACCTACACGTGTGTAGATCAGTCAGACTACGACAATCTGCAGCCAACACCTATTTAGCGCAATCTTCATTACAAAACAGAGAAAAAGAAATTGCTCAACTTTTCCTAAATTGTCATAACTCGTTACACCTATGCCAGGTACAGTAACATGAGCAATAGTTTCGCCACACCTCATCTAGGTATGGCAAAATCCGTCTGTCTGTCCATATGATGGGTGCAGGGATGGTGTCACGGAGGTGAGAGTGTCATTGTCTGAAGGTTCTCATTTTGTAATTAGCGTGAAACGAGTCAATTCAACCACCAAGGTCACGTTTGTATCTTAACCGTTTACAAACAATGTTGACCTGTGACCTGGTTAAGTGCGTAATTATTGCTGTTATGAGACAAATGAGACGGATACTGCTTAAGAATGATAAACACGGTGTAAGTACTGAGATGATTGTTTAATTGTATGATTAAGTAGATTCTTATTCTATGAATCGTTTGTTTATGGACTGCATCCACCCGGATTCCTTGTTTAAGGGTGATTTTGTACAATCTTGTATGTGAAGCATTTCTTTTGATAAATTAAGTCCACAAACGGAATCTGCTATCAAGTGCGATTTAAACACTTTGTGCAGCTTGTTTTGTTTGTTTTCAGGAAAAGAATTTTGAACATTAACGGCATGTCTCACAATGTCAGTACTCAACACTCAAATCTATATAACGCCATAATGTAAAAGGGATAAACATTTACTATAAAATAATGAGATAAAAACTAATTATATTATTTTTAACTCATGTGGTTTTAATAAATTACGTTTCGTATTTGCATTATTCGTTCGTTAAAGCTTATTAAAAAAAAGAATAGCGTTCGAGATGTGGTGCTGGAGAAGGATGGAAAGGATTAGTTGGATGGAAAATAAATCTAACGAAGATGTTCTGAGGATTGTAGGCGAGGAGAGAAATATACTCCAAACAATAGAAAACCGGAGAGGGAAGATGCTTGGACACTTGGTATGGCACGATAGCTTGATTGATTAGGATCATCATAGAGGGAAAGATTGAAGGGAAAAGGAAAAGAGGAAGGCCTAGAAGAGCGTATATGACCCAAAACACGAGCATAGCTATTAAATGAAGAAGAATAAGTGCTTAGTTGTCGATGGTGAAACATGCCCTTAATGTTTAATTTGTTCTTTGAGTCAACAGACTGATTTATCTACATTTGACACACTCGTAAGGTAATAGTGGGTTAGACGTCACTCACAGATAGTGGACGTGTAAGTTATAGTATTGTTGTGTTTCTCTCATGCTCTTGCGCATGTTGTGCGCAATTAAGTGTTACGCGCCTTATTGAGGCATTTAACTGATACACAGGGACCCTATTTTTGAATCACTTGCATCAATATGACATGTGCCAAAGGCCTCGAAGGTAATAAACGTTATTGATCCTTACTCCAAAAAGAAATGGTGTGATGATTTGTTGGTTTCAGGAGAGATTGGTTGTCATTAAAATAATAAATAAAATAAATATGCGCCAGACAACACAACAACTGTCTGGTTTCGAACTAAGGAATTTTCTTCCTTCTTTCACGAAGTACCAGACAACGATTATGACAGGGTGTCTCCCATATACTTATAACATCTACAACTTAGGAACAAATTGTGATTATCACACAAATATTTGCCGCTTGCGGGATTCGAACCCGCGCGCTGGTTTAGTAGTCAGGAGCGCTAACCTCTGCACCAAATGTACAGAAGTACCAGATTAGTGGAGGTATTTAGTAACGTTGGAGTAACAAACATCCTTGCAAGAATACTGCTAACATTCAACAAATGCGCATTAATCTCTCAGATAGACAGTTTATCTGCAACGAGATTGAAGTGTGAACATTGCTTATCAGATGCGATACGAGCATTGTGCTCGTGGGAATACAACTTAAACTGCATAGAAAATGAAAAGAATTATGATAATTGCTATTTGCAACTACCAAATTCCGTCCAAGCATGGTGTGAGGAAAAACTTAGGGCGTTTTCGCAATGAGGGAAAATACTCAATGGGTGGCTGTTACAAACGGGCTGTGACAAAAGTTTGACAGATAGGCCTTTTTTAGCTAAATTTAGAAGATGCCATTATTTTGTAGGAATCGTTTGAGAGGTCTTTTTTGATTACTCAGTTTAGGTTTTAGGATATAATAATATTACTGGTTATTGTGTCTAGTTACTTTGTTTGATAAATTCTTTCATACTTATCCTAGATAAATATAAGTACAGACAGTTGCACTGTTAAAATGTCAGACAAAACTTTTGTAATTTCAAACAGCCTAACACTAAAAATATAAACTCTCACGATAAGTCTTTACGTAACTCGTTTCAAAAAGTTCAAACAAGGAAACCGCATCATTTGGCCGCAATCAAACTAATTTTGTTTGCAAAAACTTACGTTATTACTGTAATGATGGCTTGAGATAAAAAAATGTAGTAATTGAATTTTGTCAGGGCACTTACGACCATTTGTTTTTGTTTACTGACGTTCAGGAACAGTTTGTTTCCATTGATCTACGTTTTATTATCGTTCCACACTGTTTTAAACTCGATACGAGATAATTATACTTTTTCTGATGAATCAGAAAGAGTGTTTTTGTGAAGCTGTATTATTATAGCGCTTAATTTTTGTGTATTCTGTAGTTATACACGAGCAGATAACATTATATGAGTTGTTATTTTGCATTTATAATATTAGTAGGATTTCATTAAATTATGACTCTTTGTAGGTAGACTTTTGGTAGAACAGTCGGTATAATTTTGATATTCATCTACAAATTGGCGCTATTTCATAAAGACAGCAGTCTATTTATATAAAACCTTAAGATGGTGTGTCTGTTAAATAGCACTAAGCAATTTTCAAAATGTCTGAGTGCCATATAGTAGAAGAGCCTTTGTTCTTCAGGGCCCTTATTTTTGAATCAATCGCGTCAATATAGCGTGTGACTTTCGTTATTTTATTTCCGAAATTTTATCAATAAATAAATCCAAATGTTAGGGATTAAACAAAAAGGATACTCGATTTCGTGACTACTTGCCTTTATATTGAGCGTTGTCGTTGACTTTTAATAAATTAATAAATGAAAATTTAAATTTGAATATTGACGTATAAGTGATTAAAAATAAAGCTCAAGAGCTTAACAAGATGATAACACTCGGATACGAGTACGCAATGGAAACTTCTTCTAAGTAGGTTTAGTAAATCACGTCAAATGAGGATGTCTTGTGAACGCATGGGCCCTTTGTTTATTATGGAAATCGGTGAAGTTCCAACGCAGAGAGGAATGCCAGGCCGTTATAACGACTTTTGGTCGTGTCAACGCTATTTAAGGGATACTTAATGCAATGAACATAACTATTAACTATTTGTTTGATGTAGAGGGTAATTGGGGACGTGTTACTAAATACACTTTTAGAGCATTCATAAAGCTTTATACCTTTAAGGTCATAGTTCCTAACACAAGAGTGATACTACAAATAGCATATACAAACTTACTTTTTGGTGAACGTAATTCTCTAGTGATAATATTACAGCGTGTAATTTTCGTTGATAAATGTCTTATTTCCGAATAAAAACGAATACAAGAATGTTTTCAGAAGAGATAACTCATCTTTGTAAGTACTTGGGTAAATTTTTCACGTTATTTTCATTGATGTTCAATCGATTTTCGACCGAAAATCACTCGTAATATTGAATCGAGTGGTTCAAAAACAGAGCTCTGGATCCCAGAAATAATCCCATAAATGGAGATAAATGATTGTACGTGAAGTCCGAGAGTAGAGCCGACGGAAACCGCTAGTTTACATAGAAGTTTTTAACACAAGAAGGAAATAAGTAGGTTCTTCACAGCAGCTAGAAGGCAAGTACTTCTCATATATTTGGTAAGCGAATTTTAAATCGATTCGAATCGATTATGGCGATAATCGCAACGGAATGCCGCGGCATTGACCCGGGGTGAGGTAAGTACCCACGAGTTACTATAACTAAAGGCTATGGCTTATGTTTATTATACTGTGACTTTAGAGGGTAAAACACTGTAATTGTACTTAGTAATCGTAAAAGGTGACATCTTTAATAGTACTCAGTAGTTAATTATATCCGTAATCCATGCCTTTTGGGATGGTCTTATGCCCAGTTTTTTCATCGATAGTAATTCTTAAAAGATGAAATATGAAACCAAAAATTGCGCACGGGCGGGATTCGAACCAGCATCTATCTGGCTATCCGGGCCAACTGCTCTTCCAATTGAGCTACCGTGCTGTCGGTCCGACCGCGCGAAATTCTTGGTCTCCTTGATACGTCATTGCGTGACGTTAGCGCCATCTACCCGTCTGTTTATGCAACAGCGGGCCAAGTAGTTATTCTTTACAGAATAAATTCAACTTGGAAATGATAACGCTTCGCTACTCAATGGTTTTACAATATTTTTAACACTTACAGTGTCATATTTTATTCTTAAAAGATGAAATATGAAACCAAAAATTGCGCACGGGCGGGATTCGAACCAGCATCTATCTGGCTATCCGGGCCAACTGCTCTTCCAATTGAGCTACCGTGCTGTCGCACAGTGGATCGACGCCATACTAGCAAAGGGACATAGGCAACTTAAATATACGTGTGTCAGTTTTTGAAAAACAAATCATTCCATCGTATACGCCTACTTATAAGCTGTAAAAAAGATAAGTAGCATTTTCTTATTAGAAACTTATTTTGAGAGCTATGGCACCAAACCTGATTTATTAGTATGGGAAATGGCATAAAAACTAGTGTATCTTCCGATTCCCTTCGTGTTTCGACTTGATTTTTTTATATGGTAATAAGACATATATTTGCTACACTTTCTCCAAACAAACATGGTGCGCCACACGCACCCCTTAAGAGGTAGGGGTCCACTTACTTGACAGCAAAAAATTTTTTTGCACATGTACCTTTAAAACTTTTATACCATCTTAATATGTAATGTGACATGCAATAAATGATTTGATTTGATTTGATTTCAATGGTGACTTACTGATAAATGGTCAGGCCATAAATCATCGGTGCACTGATAAAAGACTACCAGAAAGCGTTTTACCACGGTCTTAGTGCACCCAATCTTTGGAAACAATTGTGTAGTTAACCACAAAACTATAGATTTAGTACAGAAAAAACCGGCCAAGTGCGAGTCGGACTCGCTCACTGAGGGTTCCGTACCAACTTTTGGGGCTTGCTTGACAGCAATAATAACTTTGTTTTCATAGTATTTGTATGAAGGACAAAGTTATATTTTGCGGTTGTTGACATTGTGTTATTGGTAATAAAGTAACAGTTCTATCTCGTTTAAACCAATTTGCATCTAAGGTATTTGTAAAGATATACGTTATGTATTTTGTTCAAAATTTTCACTTGCTGAGTTTAAAAGTTAGAGGCTGGACGCGCATTTTATAACACTTTGGAAGCGTATATATTACAAATGTTTGACTTTTAGAAAAAACAGTTTAAGGAACCTCTTCTCTCACCTGTCATTTTAAAAGACCTATCCACAGACTTTGAGAAAGAGGTCAATCGACGAATCCAACTCGGCTGGACAGCGTTCGGGAAAATGCGCAAGAGCGTCTTCTCGTCTCAATTACCTCAGTGTCTGAAGACGAAAGTCTTCAACCAGTGTGTGTTACCAGTATAGATGGGCGGGTGGGTAAATCCGGTGGATATTTATCCAATTTATTCCCACCCGGTAGGTAAAAATTGATTTTTACCTAATTTACCTGGGTGTTTATTAAGAATGCTGGGTATTTATTAAATTTACATTGAATACTCATTGTTTTGAGTATCAGTTGGCTGTGTATGAATTCCTAGACTTACAATATGATAAGAAATATCGTTTATGCTATACAGTGAGTCATCATATTCACTTAAGTTAAGTATATTATTCGTTTCAACATAATTGGATAATGTTGAGTACTTGAGTTGAGTAGTATGAACAACCGTTTTTTTAATGAGTATAACTTACAAAAGGACAGCACAGAGACAAAAGGAGTTATCTCAACTTTGCAATATTTCACTTGATGACGGGGTAGGTACTTGGTAGCGGTGACAGCACTCAATGTAAATCTGCATCTCGTCGTATTTTTTTTGTTTTGCATCAGTATTTGAGTTTAATATATTTTGAGCACGTTTAACACTTTGACATATCATTCCTTAATTGCTAAAGCATTCTTGTATTATAAGTATTACATAACAATAAATGCGCTCTACGCGATTTTTGTTATATTTGTAACTCAATGTTTGACAGTACTACTTTAAATCCGTCGTCGGTCGAGAAGTTGTAAAAATAGTTATTACAAAGACACTACGCGCAGTGACATTTCATTCATAACTGGCAAGTTATAGCCAACGGTGATAGAACTGCGCACGTGGCAATCCCAGGTAGATAAAAAGATGAAGGGACGGGTTGGAAAGGTATTGTTTTTGTTTGCATACTTATCGCTTGTGTGACTATGGCCATTGTGTGATCGTAGAGCTGACAAGTTATGAATTTACGAAGCACTTCATTTTTTTTTAATGTGCTAAATACTCCCGTAGTGTTTTCAGAATAACTCGTTGACGTGACCTTTCGTAAAACGCTTTACACAATGGTTTACACATTGATACGTTAGGCTGCATTATTGCAGTAAATGTTGTCGATAAGCTTTCTTAAATTTCAACCACATTGTGTTTATATTTATAAAATTAGTTCGTTCTTAATGCATAAATCAACAAATACACATAATGTACTGCACTGAATAAAATTTTGTCCTGTAAAACTGTTTAATCTTCCTCTTTGGGATTACCAAAATGCAGGTACGCACTGTATTTGCAACTAAATGACAGTTTTTATTGAATTTAAATAAAAATATACCATTTTTATAGTTCAGTATTTTATACTACTTGAAAAGAAGTTGAATCGCACCATAAAAGTGACAAACTTCAATAAAAATATTTAATTTAATTTTTTAAAACAGGCTTTAATTTATACCCGGTATCAATTGGAATCGGGTGGGTTAAAATAGCGTGGATTGGATATTTATCCAGTGTCTGGGTTTATATCCGGGTAGGCGCCCATCTATAGTTACCAGTGATGACATACGTATCCGAAACGTGATTTCTAACTATGGGCATCATAAAGAAGCTCAAAATCACACAACGAGCGATGAAGAGGGCTATGCAGAAACGAGGAGATATACATAGCATAGCATATACATAGCATAGACATAGCCCTGCGAATCAGTAAGCTGGCAGTGAGCAGGGCACATAGCGCGTAGAACTGATGGCCGTTGGTGCAGAAAAGTCCTAGATTGGAGACCCTTCGACTAAAGGCGCAGCGTAGGACGTCCGCCGACAAGATGGACAGACGACCTTGTAAAGATCGCAGATCCGCTCACAACCGGTCGTTGTGGAAAGCCGTGGAGGAGGCCTATGTTCAGCAGTGGATGTCCTTCGGCTGATAATGATGATGATGATGATGATGATCGACAGACTAATGTCTAGGACACGCTTAGGTTTAAGCAAAAAAATATATTTTGTTTTAGTTCCATGTATGGGAGCCACGTTTATTGATAGGAACATTAGTTTGTAGAACACATTTATTACACTGTCTTGTCTTTGCATAAGACCAGGAAAGTTTTCATGATGATGATGATGATGATATAACACACTGTTAACAAACACAATCGTTTCCAGAGATAGGTACAGTAAAAAAGAACCTGGGAATCTTTTATCAGTGCACCGACGATTTACCTCTATGGTCTGACCATTTTATGAGTGTCACCATTGAAGTCGAAATAATAACGTATTAATCAATTTGTTCACAAGAAGGAAAACATCAGTCAACGCTTATAGAACCGGTATTTTTGTCAATTAACACAATTTGAACAACCGCAAATATAATTTTGTCTTTCATACAAATACTATGAAAAACAAAGTTATTTTTGCTGCCAAGTAAGTGGACCCCTACCTCTTAAGGGGTGCGTGTGGCGCACCATGTTTGTTTGAAGAAAATGTAGCAAATGTATGTCTTATTACCATATAAAAAAATCAAGTCGAAACACGAAGGGAATCGGAAGATACACTAGTTTTTATGTCATTTCCCATACTAATAAATCAGGTTTGGTGCCATAGCTCTCAAAATAAGTTTCTAATAAGAAAATGCTACTTATCTTTTTTACAGCTTATAAGTAGGCGTATATGATGGAATGATTTGTTTTTCAAAAACTGACACACGTATATTTAAGTTGCCTATGTCCCTTTGCTAGTATGGCGTCGATCCACTGTGTGTCGGTCCGACCGCGCGAAATTCTTGGTCTCATTGATACACCGACAGCACGGTAGCTCAATTGGAAGAGCAGTTGGCCCGGATAGCCAGATAGATGCTGGTTCGAATCCCGCCCGTGCGCAATTTTTGGTTTCATATTTCATCTTTTAAGAATAAAATATGACACTGTAAGTGTTAAAAATATTGTAAAACCATTGAGTAGCGAAGCGTTATCATTTCCAAGTTGAATTTATTCTGTAAAGAATAACTACTTGGCCCGCTGTTGCATAAACAGACGGGTAGATGGCGCTAACGTCACGCAATGACGTATCAAGGAGACCAAGAATTTCGCGCGGTCGGACCGACAGCACGGTAGCTCAATTGGAAGAGCAGTTGGCCCGGATAGCCAGATAGATGCTGGTTCGAATCCCGCCCGTGCGCAATTTTTGGTTTCATATTTCATCTTTTAAGAATAAAATATGACACTGTAAGTGTTAAAAATATTGTAAAACCATCGATAGTAATGGTAAAGTTACGTTACCAGCGGTTGAATATTTACGATTGTGTGTGTTTTGAAAAAAAAAACGACCTAAATCAACAGTCAGAATGCCTATTTTAATTACCATTAGTTATAGTATTTTTTCTTTAAAACACACAATCGTAAATATTCAACCGCTGCACGCTGGTAACGTAACTTGGATGATCAAACGAACTAACCTGTAAGTGAAGTTCGATCCAAATTGTCCCATTACAACGGATCAAAAAACTGGCCCCTGGTTATGTGACGTACATTATAGTTAGTTACATTGACGTTGGAAAAACCCACCTTAATTTGAAAATAAATGACCACTAAAAAAGGACGAGTTTTGGTTTTGATCGGTTCGATTAGATAGCTCATTTATCGAGAAAGGAGTAAAATCAAAACGCGCTGACTAAGGGGGAATCATAAGTCATATAAGTCAATGGTAACGAAAGTCCCTTCTGGAAGCCTAGTTCGATTGAAGACTTTTCTCGGTTGACAGAAGTCTAAGCGTGTGGACTAGCCTTTATGATCTTACAATACTTTTATTGAAATGTTAACAGTACGTAAGCTACTTGCACTTGTCAAAATAGCTTCACGGATTTTGTTCGTAGATAATTTAATTTAAGTTGCGACTTTTTGCGACGTAACAGATTTTGGTGGAAACAGTTTTTTTATACGCCTGTTGCTTGACATGATTGAAATTATACTATTTGGTTAAGCGTTGGTTAATAGTAGATGGTTTAAACAATTTTGGTGTTAGTCACTGATAGTCTTACTGATTTTTTAACCTTTTTTAAACTACTCTCGACTTAATTGAAATAAGTTACTCAGGTTGTGTGTAAAAGTTAAGAAAATAAAGATTTTTAATACTTTTCTTTCCTTGAAAATTTTATGGTTTGGTTATTGCTCTGTTCTTACGTAACTTCTATTTTCGAATGACAAAGTGTGTAATCCAAAATCACATTTCCAAAACCAGTAGTACCCTGCAATAGCAATTTTAAACCTCTTTAGTTTCATAAATGGCATAACATCTCGTCAAATATGGCTGTAATAAGAGATAGAATCACTTACAAACAGTTAAAGAGATCATTTCATCTTTTATGGTGCGCCAAATGGTTAGTAGTGGCATTTTAACTAAGGTTTAAGTTATCTGGTGGTTAAGAAATCACGATTGACTTATCAACTGTTAATATCGGTTCTGTGTGAGTCAACGTTTGCGTTGTAATTAGTTGAGGGCATGCTCTTGAACCCTTGATTAACTAATAGTAGTAGAACAGAGACGAAAGGTTTTTATTCCGATCTCTAATTGATTGTAGTAACAAGCCTAGCCTTTATCATCATCATCATCATCATTATTATCAGCGAACGGTGGACGTCCAACACCTTTGGTCGAAAAGTCTCCAATCAAGCCTTACCTTACAAATGCTTGATTGGAATATTAACAGCACGTTAAGTGTTTTGTTTAAGTTGTGTACCTCTATATTTATTCAGTCTTTGTACTGCAATTTATCCTATTTGCCATGAATTTTCATACTTAGGTAGCTAATTCCTTTAAAGCGCTACCAAGTTCATGTTATTATGAACAACGTCCTAACGCAATCATAACTCCATTAACATCCTAAAGTATCGTGTTAAAATACTCAAATAATAAATATTTAATCGCAGTGTTAGCTGGTCAATTAACTAAACCATGATTACGCGATTAATTCCGTTATTTTTTGTAATTAATTTTGAATATAACGTTGGAAACATTACTGGTAGTTGACTTTAATGTTTTTTAAGGGCATGCCGTGACCTCTCAATTAAGATGTATTAAAAAATACGTGCGGTCGATAACCTCACTGCGTAATTTCATGTAAGAGGAAGGTTGAGGCGATTATTGTTTTTTATGCGTAAATAGGTTTACTTAGAATTTGTTGGGAATGGTAAAGCACTTTGTAGAGTAAGGTTCAGTACATTTGAAAATAAAGTGAAAATAAAAATTGTAATTTAAAGGTCAATGTTTTTTTATTAGTTACAATGGCCAAGTATATTAGAGTATCGAATCTAATAAATGTGACGCCATTAGAAGTGCTTTTAATAATTAAATTAGGCACACACATGTTTTAAAAAATAAAGGTACACAATTACATATCTCAAAAACCTGTAGATACTTGACGTAGTAATATCTTTTAGTGATGTCATTTAAAAAAACTCATACTACATGGGATAGTTAATCATGAATTTGGGATTAATTCTATAATAAAGAAATTTTGGACCTTTGATTTCGGTTGGTTGGATATCTCAATAAGAAAAAAAACTTCTACAGAACCCTAAGAATGCACTCGCAAGTCTAAGTTCGTCACGATTCAGTTAACTCGTAGATGAGTGATGTCTAATATGATTTTTGCGGTTATTCGTAAAGTGAGTCGTCAAAACTTTGTTTACAAAATTACGACCGTCATTTTCAGTCCGAAATCATGACTAACGACTTCATCGTAAGTAGTTAATGGGATTTGAACAACAATTTTAATCTTGTACACACAATTATTCATACTTACTCATATAGCTTCATTCACGTCGTTCGCTTATGATAAGGACGTCCTTTTCAAAACAATATTAAAGTAAAAAAAAAAATATGTTATTATTTTAATGAGATTCTGCATTTCTACTCTTTATTAGTTCTACGAGTATAACACTGTTTAAGGTGTCCAGTTAGTGTTAAGGCATTCAAATGGACAGTCTAGATAAGACTTTGTAAGTTTACAGAATCTAGATCAGGGATGCACAGACTTATTAAGACTAGGGGCCACTCGGGCAAATTATGAACTGATGGCGGGCCGCCAGAAGTATAGGTAATTAAAGACAATAAAGAATTGATAATTATGTATTAAAATTGAAAAAGAATTTATTAATTTGAAGCGTGGCACTGCATAGTGCTTACAATCTTTTTTATATTTGGCTCAAATTTACTTGTAGCAACACGTAAAACTGCTTCCAAACTTTCATTTGCAAGGCGGTTTCGATTTTTTGTTTTATTATTATTTAGTATTGAAAAGGTTTGTTCACATATATAGGTAGAACCAAATAAGCTGGCACATTTCAGAGCGTTTATGCGCAACTCTTTGTACGTATTTTTATCAATGCAGCGGTAAAAGTTCAGCAAGTCTCCTTCGTTGAATTTGTTGTGTAAATCTTGGTCGTTTTGAATGTCGATAATTTCTAACTGCATTGACTCTGGCGCATTTTCAACTGAAATCGTGAAAGGATTGCTGAATATGTCCAACAGAGGTTTCACTTTTTTAAACTCCGAAAATCTTTCTTGAAAAGATTGAATCAAAATATCTAGCTTTTCTACATAACTGAAATTAATCGCAGTTTTGTTGAATTTTTCAGCCATTTTCTTATAATTCGGAAAATGATTGTAATTTCCAGAATTCAATTGCGATCTGAAAAGTGTCAGCTTGCATTGAAAGGATGATACGTGAGCGTAGAGCTGGGATATCAGTTGATTTTTGCCTTGAAGCCGTGTGTTCAAGACATTCAAATGATTTGTAATGTCAACTAAAAAAGCCAAATCACACAACCAATCAGGATTTTTAAGTTCCGGGACATCCTTTTGCTTTTCCGCCAGAAATATTCCAATTTCTTCTATTAAATTTAGAAATCGTTCCAGGGTCAATCCACGACTTAGCCACCTTACTTCTGTATAATACAGTAAATCTCCATATTCGCTTTCGATGTCATCAAGGAATTGTTTGAATTGCCTGTGATTGAGTCCTCGTGATTTTATGAAATTTACAGTCGAAACTACCACTTTCATGACATTTTGAAATTCAATTTTTTTAGAACAGAGGGCTTCTTGGTGTATAATGCAGTGAAACTGCATGAGATCTTCAGCGTTTATGTTTTTTTCTTGCATATGCTTTTTCAGCAAAGTAACTAGCCCAGAATTGACACCAATCATCGAAGGAGCACCGTCAGTGGCAACTCCCGATAATTTTGATAAGTCCAAATCAGTTTTTGAACACTCATCCAAAAGTACATTGAGTATATCAACTCCTCTGGTTTGACCTTTCAATGAACACATTCCTAACAACTCTTCTAAGACTTCAAAATCTTGAGTAACACCTCGTATGAATATGAGAAGTTGAGCTGTGGAAGTAATATCAGTGGATTCGTCGAGTGCTAATGAAAAAAATTCAATGATCTTAGTTTTTTCATTTAATTGTTCCGCAATATTACCTGACAAAGACATAATACGTCTTTGGATAGTCATACGATTCAGTTGAATTTTCTCAAACTTTTTTGCTGCTTCTGGACACATTTTCTTAGCGGCAATTTCTATGCATTCTTTTACAAAATCCCCATCATTGAAGGGGCGACTGCGCTTTGCTATCATTCGAGAAATTTCATAACTAACTTCTGTAGCTGTTTCTGAATCTTGGATGGGTTTTGTAAACATAGCTTGCTGACCAATAAGCTCCCGTTTTAAAGACAACATTTTTTGCTTTCTTAATTCGCCTGTAAACTTGGTAAAAGTAGGATGCTGCGTTTCATAGTGCCTTTTTACATTATATTCCTTTGCAATCGCAACAGAATTCTTGCAAATTAAACAAACGACTTTATTATGCGACCATACAAAAAAGTATTTCTCAGTCCAAATTTCTTGAAACTGCCGATTTTCATCTTTAACCTTACGTTTTTTACTAGGTCCTGGCTTGTCCATGTTGCGTTCTAATCCTGGCTAGGATTAACACAGCACCTAAAAACAATTACAGTACCTACTTAAATTACCCATCCTTTTTTATTTAGGTAGATTGATTTAAATAGGTAGGGAAACACTTATTATTAACAGAGTTTTACTTACGATTTCACAACACAATTATACACGGCACTTGACGGGAAATCTACGTTGAATGTGGATCAAAATATATGACACCGGCTAGTCGAGTTAAAATCTACACTAGAACTATTGACACTTCACTCAAATTAAAACCGAACTATCGGTCGCTGCGGTTAGCGTGGCTTTTATACCGCGCGTATAGAGTCGAAAACTGTCTGGAGAAATCTCGAAACCGACTCTGGAAGCTTCGTGTATCTACCTACGCGAGCAATCGGGAATTCGTGCACTTAAGAGCGCGCGCGCGAGATTCAAATTACTTTTCGAACATATTTTTTTTGGTTTTATTCTGGAATAGAATTCAATATTTTTCGAATGTACGAGAGTATTATTTTTGCTGTCGGCGGGCCACCAGTATTCGACCGGCGGGCCGCAAGCGGCCCGCGGGCCGCGGTCTGTGCATCCCTGATCTAGATGAATGTAAGCTGCTTTCAACGATAATTATGAATACATTTTGCGGCTGTCTATGATGATGATGATGAGATTCTTTAAAGTTCTGTTCTTGGCGATAGGATTGACTGTGGTACTTGGTACTTCTTTTAAACTTTATGCACAAACAAACGGTACGTAATGCAGACTTAATGCTAAAAGCATTCTATACCAATCAATCATATCATAGGTAATAATATACAGTCCACTCTTCCACTGTTTTGGTTTCTATCTTTGGCAACATCCATATCGGGGGCGTAGCTCAGATGGTAGAGCGCTCGCTTAGCATGCGAGAGGTACCGGGATCGATACCCGGCGCCTCCAATATTCTCGTGTTCCTTTTATTTTGCTTATTTTTAAATCCAAGCAATATTTCCACGTCATTTAATTTTTTTTTACACACTCATGCCATTTTGTAGGGATTAAACCTACCTTTATTTCAGCAGTCACCTACTCAAGTATTATTTACTCGATGAAATGCTTCGGCAGACGAAATCGTGTTGCATTGCTGCACCTCACAGTCACAATCATTATGTAAGTATAATCATCCAAATTATGAATTTTACAGTATAATATCTTTGTAAGCAAGGCCGAGGTTAAAATAATACTTTTAGGACGCGGTCTGCTATTACAAAAGTATTAACCCAGATAGTCTTACAAACGAGTTTGATTCGATTTTAACGATGTGCACCAAGGAAATCCTCTGAAACTGTAGCGTGCATAAACATATAAATACAAAAAGGTAATCTTATTTAAGCTCTTATTTTGTTATAATATAAGGAACTCTATTTTGGAAACACTCGCGTCGATATTACGAGTGTTTATCGTTCGAAAATCTATTAAAATTTCATTAAATCACACTACATTAAAGATGAGTTTCCTTTTTTTAAATCAGTACCGTGTAGTTCAACTGATTCTACAAGCTGTTCTCAAGAGTCATCACGAATCGCCTCGCACGTAGGTTTGATGACTTCCAGCCTCCCCCCGAACAAGCTAGATTTCGAAAAGGCTACAATACCATAGGCCACATCCATACGCTAAGGCAAATAATACAGAAGTCCGAGGAGTATAATATGCCTCTACGTTTAGCGTTTGTGAACTATGAGAAGGCTTTTGATTCGTTTGAAACTTGGGCGGTGCTTCGATCTCTTCAGCGGTGTCACATAGACTATAGGTATATAGAAGTGTTAAAGTGTCTGTATAACAACGCCACCATGTCGGTACGCCTTCAAGCTCCTGGAATAGGAAGGATTCGGCATCAAAGTAAATGGCGCATACATCATACATCTCCGGTTTGTCAATGATATAGTCCGTGTGGCAAAGACGCTCGATGATCTTGACACTATGCTCGAAGATCTTAAACGAGTATCCCAACAAGTAGGTCTTAAAATGAACATGGAAAAGACGAAAATTATGTCGAGTTCCCGTGTTGTACCCACTCCGGTATCTGTTGGGAACACAGCTCTTGAAGTTGTCGATGCGTACGTCTACCTTGAACAAGTGGTCTAATTAGGTAGGTCCAACTTTGAGAAAGAAGTCAATCGACGAATCCAACTCGGCTGGGCAGCGTTCGGGAAACTGCGCAAGAGCGTCTTCTCGTCTCAACTACCTCAGTGTCTGAAGATGAAAGTCTTTAACTAGTGTGTGTTACCTGTGATGACATACGGATCCGAAACGTGGTCTCTAACTATGGTAACTATGGGCCTCATAAAGAAGCTCAAAATCACACAACGAGTGATGGAGAGGGCTATGCTCGGTGTTTCTCTACGAGATCGAATCAGAAACGAGGAGATACGTAGAAGAACTAAAGTAACGGATATAGCCCTACGAATCAGTTGGCTCAAATGGCAGTGGGTAGGGCACATAGCGCGTAGAACTGATGGCCGATGGGGCAGAAAAGTTCTAGATTGGAGACCCTTCGACCAAAAGCGCAGCGTAGGACGACCACCGAAAATGGACAGACGACCTTGTAAAGATCGCAGGATCGCACTGGATGCAGACCGTTTACAAACGGTCGCTGTGGAAAGCCGTGTGGAAGGCCTATGTTCAGCAGTGGACGTCCTTTGTCTGATAATGATGATGATGATGATTTCTAAAACAACGGCGGTTAATCATGACTTTTTATTACTAAGCGCGGTTTCTCGCAACTTCATCTGGTGATTGTCTGAGGCACAGAGAGCTTAAACCATTGAACAACTTAGTTAGTTAGTTAGTTTGGCTGGGGTGTTTCCGCACTTAGCCTCACGATTGGGCCATTGTACATATATCCCTCCCTTTTCATTCTAACCACCCCAGGCTCTCCCAGAAGGCTAGCAAACTGCCTAGATTGCTAAAGACCTCTGGGAATGTTGCCGGGGATTTGAGAAAGTTTGCCCGTTGTTCCATCACACCCATACACTCCATGAGCACATGCTGTGGTGTTTCTTCTGCCCCCATGCAACCTCTGCATAGGGGACTGTCTGTGACACCTATTGTGAATAGATGTTTGTTTAAGAGACTGTGGCCAGCTATAGTGCCTATAACCATGTGCAGTTTGTCTTTCTTTGCTTGACATAAAGCTTCTCTTTCAGTAGTAATAACAACTCACTGGCTAAAATCTACTAGTGTGTATAAAGCGAGGTTCTCGGTACAGTGGTAGGCACACGGCACCGGTGTCACATCATTCTCCTCAAATCTGTCGAAATGTTGCAAATGATTTTGGTGATTCCTGTGTTTGTTTTGGATGGAAATGTTAAAAATTAATCGACAAAATATGACAAATCAGGTAGGTCGATGTGATACCGTGTGTACCACTCACTAAGATACTTATTATTAACATTCAAAACCAAAAACACAGAATGTTGCATTACCGTATCTGATGGATTTCTAATTTTGGTGCAGTTGATAAATTTTGGTGTCAGATTATCTAATTTTGGTGGCCTGTGTCAATTTTGGTGGGTGATCAATTTTGGTGTTTCAAATATTTCAGAAATTATTATTATTATTTTAATTTCACTGACGTTTCATGTAACTGTAGACAACACTCTTGCTTATGATTAAACAAATTTAGCCGAAAAGTTATAAACTAAAATTACCACCAAAATTAGACAAAAGTTCATGTTTGTTGAGATTTGCCCATAAACATATAAATACAAAAAGGTAATCTTATTTAAGCTCTTATTTTGTTATAATATAAGGAACTCTATTTTGGAAACACTCGCGTCGATATTACGAGTGTTTATCGTTCGAAAATCTATTAAAATTTCATTAAATCACACTACATTAAAGATGAGTTTCCTTTTTTTAAATCAGTACCGTGTAGTTCAACTGATTTTCATTAGATTAATTCGATTAGTCAACGAAAATGACACGCAATTCTTTGTCGTGTGTTTCCTACACGACAAAGAATTGTGTGAAAGAAAGAAAGAAAGAAAGATTTATTTGCATTAAACATGGTATACAAAGATGTAAAGGTACATATTTTTAAAAGATTTCAAACTACTGCATTCATAAAAGTTGGCGCTAGTTTTCAACCCCACGGCTTCGTCAGTGTTTTTATCCTAGATGAATTTCAAAAATCCTTTTAAATCTGAAGTGATTTATTTTTACAGGTACAGTTGCCGGCACATCAGGTTATCCACTTTTGTTGCAAAATAGCTCTTATTACAACTGCATAAGATACCGCAGTGTTTACCTTGACGTGCTGTCGTACGTACTTCCTTTTAGTCAATCACAATTTTACTTCCGCCCATCTTTTATCTTTTACAATATTCAGCGGTTAAGTATAGTTGCTGACAAAATTAACAATGCTTCTGATCATTCCGGTTTCATACGCGAATACCAATAAATTCTTAAACCAGGGTCGAATATCCAATATATTGTGTAGAAAAACATTGATCCTAAACAAAAAGCGCACGTAGTTATACTAATTTCTTATCAACGCGAAGGATGTGCACGTCAAAGGGACCTTACCCGTCAAGCCGATGAATGTATTCACTTTATTAGCTGGCTCATTCCGCAGACAGCATTGTTTATTGTTCAAATGTTTTATTTGAGGCTGTAAATAAAATCAGTCAGGCTGCCGTGAGGCCTTGTGGTTGCGTCGAGCGGTAGATCGAAGGATTTTAGGGTTCAAAAGCTTTATTCTCTCTCAAAAGTTCCCAAAATCTGTGAACATTATTTCAATAATTACTTATATTTTGTCACTATACAAACTTAATAATATAAATTGCACATGTAAAAAGCAACTGTGTCAAGGAAGGTATTGTGAGTGTAATCTCGCAACATTGATGAGGTGACGCAGCCTACGCGTTAAAGAAAGCACTTGAAGTATTTTAATAGTCAATTACTTACTTTAACGACGGAAATTATGAAGTTACCCACAGTTTTGATGCTGTACTAAAGTTGTAGGACAAGACATATGCAGTTATACCACGATTAATATGTGCCTATGATATTTATATGCTAAAAGATAAAACTTTGATCTGTCCCGTTTGCCATGAGTTTACGTCGGTTTTACTCGCTAGCGACGACGTAACTTTTTGTATAGAAAATTGTAGTTCTGCAAGTGACCGCTAGGGGCGCTGTGCATTTTTCCATAGACTTTTTTTACGTTGTCGCTACCGAGTAAAACCTTCGTAAACTCATGGTAACGGTACTGTAAAATTATGTATGGTTCCTTAGTTTAAAGACTTGAGTAAAGGCTCAGTTTTATTCTGAAAAAGGAATGTGTTTCCATCGGTGTAAAATATTCTTTTGTAAATGACTATTAATCGGGTATATTAATTAATTTATGCACGCCTATTGAGATATTTACCTGACGCACTTGGCCGGTAAACATGGTTTAGTTGCCTTGACCGGGACTCGAATATCGCCCCATTGTTTCTGTCTTGGCAGGTGATGTAAATATTTTATTTTAACATTGCCACTGAATACTGGACTATAGAGTTTACATAGTTTATTTTTTTAGGAAATCAACAAAATAAATTTATCGTCTTTATTAATAACAAAAAATAAAAAAATAAAATTAATTAAATAAATTTTATAATATGAGGTATTGCTGTTGGGAACGTCGATGATACTATTCAGTTATTGTCTAGTCCCGTATTTTCAAACTCTTCTCAGTTATTATTTAATGTTCCGACGCTGATTAAACGATCTGCATTACCAAGCGGTTGACTGGCAGAGAATGCCATAAGGCCTATAAGGCATTAAGGCCGCCAATTGTACAACTTCCAATGCAAAGTTTATTACATTTTTCACTTTTGTAAATAATTATTTTGTCTTTTTGTTTTAATATATTGTAATGAAATAGCAAAGAATAAATGATTATGATTGTGATTAAATGATCGTGTTAGAGCTTTTACTGGTAAAATCAGTCCAGCTTACTTTTACAGTTTCATATACAAAGATTGATTGATTGATTGATTATTATCCACCGACAAGAGCTTGGCTCTTAAATTAGATGATGATGATGATACAAAGATTAAAAAAAAATATTTCGCACCGTAAAAACAGTGCAACAGAGCAAATGCAGTTCAGAGAAAGATGTTAGTGAATTAACTATGAAATACTATATTTGCTCTGCCTGTGACCATTGTAAACTTTTGAAAAGAGGCATGGACAATAGTGACTGAGTTTGTTGTGCAGCGTCTTTTCAGCACTAGCCCACAATTGTCCCGAAGCTGTGGTAGGGTCTATGTTGGGACGTGTATAAGTGCCCCCCAGTGGATCTATATGCAAAAATAAACGACTTGTATGACTTTTTATGACCACAAATGCTGCAAAGCATTCGAAACGTCAAGCGTTTGAATAGTAATAATTGTTCACGAAATAAATCCGTAAAGTTTTAATCTATGAAATACTATTCAATAACTTATATATTTTTTGTATTTTTCTGTGTATTGATGAACCGCAGGGTCGTTAAGATCTCCTGACCGGTGTTATACAGTTAAGTTAGTGTGAACACAATTAGTGGTGTACAACAAAAGTCGGATGCGGCTGTTTATCTACTGGACACCTGAACAAGGCAGCGTAGGGTGACCACGACTTCTAATTAGTTCTGGGAATCGAAATTATAGTCAGAAAAATGTTGTTACTTTGTGATGTGACTTTTGGATCGCTCTCATTGTTCTTATAGTGATTTGAAACTATTGAAATTTAATATTATACAATTCCAATTGTAAAAAGCAATTGTGTCAGACAAGGAATCGAACCCTGTGTTTACGCTATCCGGGTGCATGCCTATATCACTCGACCTAACATCATACATCATAAATATTCAGTGTGATAAGTATTCACCTAAATACTCACACGTAACAGTAATTCTACACCGTGCTTATGTATGCGTAATACGCGCTTCGTGTTAACTGTTATCGACAGATATTAAATTACTGGCATTGAATTGCAATTAACTTTAGCATAACAATTTGCTTATTAAATACAGCAACCAGAATAGTCAAAATACAATATAGGAACATTATAACAAAGAATGAATTAACTTTTCGTTATAATAAGTAATCATTTTTTTATAAACTTAGCAATATTAGAACGGCATCATCATAATGCTTGTCTTGTATTATTTTTTTTCAGAATTTGGTCCGGGTGGTAAAGTTTAAAAAATAAGTAGGTCCCTCAGTGATTTGATCACCAAACCACGTCATTTTCAAAAATCATGGTCACCCTACAACTATCTCTATGCACTTGTGCAACTAATTGTTCTACTAGTGACCTCTGGCGGACGTTCGCAACGTCCGGTCCGCATCGCAGACACCCTACTTACAATAACACTCTTTGTTCTCTTGATTGACCTAATTATCTGATTGATCGTGTATTGAGAAGAAAAGTTAACATCCTCACAATAAAAAATTGAGAATTACATTCGCGGAGACTCTGTTGACAATCTTACATGAAAGACTCCTTCATCATAAGCATTGTCATTATCGGCGCGCCACGGGACGTCCAATGCTGTATGTACATGCTATGCTATAGCTTTTCATAATAATTGATGAAGATTTGAATACATTAACAAAGGATATTGAAGATTGCGACTTTGTAGTTTATATTTATTAAATCTTGTTTTGAATTAAAATTGTACTGATATTTTTGAAATAATCTAGTTTAGGTGACTTTTATAGGTGCATTAATTCTGCAATCACAAAACATAGCCTCAAAATGCCAAATCTACCATTGATTTCTTTGTATACACTTATTTATTTTTCAAAAATATTTTTTGTGTGTATTCTTTCAAATATTTATTTAATTCATCCGAACATTTTGTAAAGACGCATGCTGACGCAAAAGTAGGCCCAGTTTCTATAGAGTTTTGCTCAAGATCTTTTTAGAGTAAATACTATTTTTTACATAATCAAATTTGTAACTACCTACAAAAATATAATATAACAAAAATATAATTTAGATGAACTTATCAGTTATCAGAACATTCCAAGCAATATTGATATAAAAACTAAATAGGTATTAACAAAAGATACCCATATTGCTTGGAATGTTTATTTTTACGCAAAATGGGGTTTGCTATACAATACAAGGTTTAGCTAGTAAAGTTTATGGCCATGAAATTAAGGTGTAACAAAATTTTAACACTCAAAAGGTTTTATGAGGTAATCTGGACGTGCAAATTGTTTGAAGCCTGCGTGTGCGCGTATTTAAATCGTACTTATAAACGCATCCGACATTATTTCGTGGATTGGGCTACATGTCATGATAATTTGTGCAGTGTTCTCTGTCTTCGTGTCGTGTATGAATGTACATAATAATTGAATTACCTACTTTCAGATATATAAGTGATTCGCACTTATAACGTAAACGTTTCGGTTTACTAACCGATTTTGGTAATGGTCTCCTCTCAACAGAAATAGGCCAGGTGCAAATAAAGATATTTCCCATTAAACAAACAAAGAAAGTGGGAGTGTATTCATTCATTCCGTCATTACCGACGGGACCTCAGTTGCTACTGATTCATGATGAATATGCTTTCCGAGGTACAGGGTTGTCATTACAACCAAATTTCGAATTCCGAGCGGTTTCCGAGTATTTTAGGTCAGAAAAAGACAAAATCTAGTTTCAGCCCGATCCGGGAATCGAGCCCAGGACGTCGAGTCGTAGGTAACAATAACCTAGCTATAACTAACCACTACACCAACGGTGCAGTCGTTAAACTTCCTTAACCTTCATAACGGATACGTGAGAAGATCATTTTTTTCGAACACAGTATCGTTGTCAAGTAGCATTAGACTTCCCGACAAGATATTTCAAATTCTTCCATTTCCAGAGTCAAAACAATGTAATATCACTCCGTATATGAATGCGGGTGTTCCTAATTTATGGTTCTATTGTAGCTCGCTCACACGGACATTGTGTAAAGCACATTGGCTAATCGATGTGAGACTCATTGTCTTTGGTCACTTTGCTCTCTGGTTCGGGATGACTCAGGCTGGATTTTGGATTTTTGGTTACATTAGTAAGGAGTTCTAGCGAATGATTATCATTTAAATTTAAAAAAAAACACTCTTACAACACTGGTGACCGGACATAGACTGCAATGTCGTCGAAGGTATTTTTTCGTGAATTACAATTTAAATATTTTATTCAAGTTAGATCCTTGAATGGTATTTAAAACTGCCTCAACAAGTGA
Source organism: Pyrausta aurata (assembly GCA_963584085.1). Lineage (NCBI taxonomy): Eukaryota > Metazoa > Arthropoda > Insecta > Lepidoptera > Crambidae > Pyrausta > Pyrausta aurata. Next base: position 11,375,785 of record OY757260.1, read on the forward strand.
GCGATCTCTTAGAGAAAGTAATATTACTTTTTTAAATGGTAGATATTTAAAGATTTTATAAGTAAAGATAAAAAATAAAAAATGCACACGTGTGAGATAGATAGGTATCGTTTATTTGATTCTAGTTCAGTCGTCTATTACAAATGAGATAATAAAACTGTGTTTATCAAATTAGTTTAATCAATTTGGATGTCAGTCGCCGCGATACTATCGATTGAGTTGGCAAATCAATAATATCGATTAACGATAGCCAGTTAGCGATAATTTGAGCAATTTTGAAATGTGTTTGTTTACCGTCAATAACATTATCAATTAAATTGTAATCTTTATCTCTTAACTTGATTATTCATAAATGACAAGACTTTTGGCCTGATTTTGTGTATGCAACGACTAAAACTAAATTAAGGTCTCTTTCTAATAAACGAAAAGACACAGAGTTTAGAGACATCAAACTAAACAAACAGCTGACAAAAAAAATAAGGAATTCATATAGAATAGCAGGGTCATAAAGAGGTCACCATTACAATATTGTCTGTGGACTGTACTAAACCGCGCAAAACAATGATATTTTCTGAGCAACACAGCTGTCAGTTACTCCCAAAAATCATAAAATTAATATTAATTTTATGAGAAGAATACACATTTGACGTTATTAATTTCCTAATAGTCTATCTCTTTTCGTTTATTAAAAGACTAGCTTTTGCCCGCGACTTCGTTCGCGTGGACTTCAGGTTCGTCCCGTCTAGTAGCCCCAAAAATGTGTTTTTTAAGACCTCACATTAGAAACCTCAAAAATTGTAGCCTATATGTTATTCTGATGTATAAGCTATATTGTGGTAAAGTTTCATTTAAATCCATTCAGTAGTTTTTACGTGAAAGAGTAACAAACATCCATACATCCATACTTACAAACTTTCGCCTTTATAATAGTAGTAGGATAAAGTCAAGACAAACTTTAGTTTAGTGCATACGTAGAATGCGGCCCTTTATTTGAAGTTAACCTATTGTATCCGTAGCAAACACGCTTGTCAAACTTTATCAAACAACGCCAGTTTCCTCAGACAAACTCTTGCGAAAGTCGTAAAGGTTTACGCATACTAGTTCTACGCAAAAAAATGACCTTTTTATCACAAACAATAGGTTTGAAACCCTTAAATAAATAATAAATAATCATTGATCTGTTTTTGTTTGGTATATCTAATTCACCAAAATACAATTTCTTTTACTGCTCATTTGCACATGCCTACTGATTACGCTATTTGAGAAAGGTCCTACTTACCTATGCTTGTTTCAAGCAAACACTATCAAAATATTTAGCTAACCTGGCCATTGAAATACACGGAAACATTTTAGTTTTTCTAGCACTAAAATAGGGCTCAAGTGAACGGCCTCCTTTATAGAGGCAATTGTGTCCATGAATGGAACAGCGGAAGTGCGAATGATGCATGGCGCGTGTGTGGAAAGCCTTCTTCTTTGTACGCTGTCTATGGTATTAGCACAGATAAACACGCGAGTTGGCTAGATTGAAAATAGGGATGAAATGAAGCAAATGAATCGTTTAAATAATTATTTTTCTCAAAACGCTGCACATCCATTATAAAGCTGATGACGAAGTCAAAAGTCTGAATAAATTATGATAGTTTTTCTCATATCGAAGTTTTTTTAAATATATTTAAATTCATTCCGGAATTGATATTTTCGGAGGAATAATGAATGCTGTCGAATAATCGATTCTTAAATATTATTTCCCAATAATAAAATTTTGACCTATGTCGAAAAAAATAATAAAATATCGGCCCAGACAGTCGATAGATGATAGTCATTGCGTTACATCTCAATTATAACATTTTGTTGCGAGTCTTTGTTCACCAAATTATAGCTTCAAAGTATAGTATAGTGCAGGGCATGCAGTATAGTAACCAATCTTATAAGTTATCGATTACTGACACTTTTATTTTCACTTTGCTTACTTTTTAGTTCATAATTATAATTTTATTTCTTAGTCATCAAGGATATGTATAGTGAAACGAGCTTTTATTTGAGATTGGTTTGATTTTGTTTTAAAATTGTCTGATTCCACTTAAAAGCTCTTTAAAGTCTTAGGTATTGCATGTTTAGTAAGATTATTTCCTGGTTAGAAATAATTACTGTGAAGAGTTAAAGTTATTGCTGAGTAACAATTTCCTATTAATTTGGCAGCTTGGTACTGAATTCTGCTAAGACACGCTAATTATCAAAAGGTTCTGCCAAAAAATGAATTATTCATAAATAATTTTATAGAAAGTATCGATACTACGAGCAGTACTATAGAAACTGTTATGATTATGACTTCAGTGAAGCAACAGCGCTGCGGGCGCGTGCTATTGCCGCTGCAGTCTGCGCGTGATCACTGCAACGATTTTGGTATATTGATTCATAAAATTTAATGGATAATTGTATGAATGAGCATGGCAAATGGAGTGTCAGAAAAAAGATTAAAAGGTCTAAGAAAGAAGCGCCTATTTTGCTTTTGCGTCTGCCCAATGACAGATGGGCATCACGATACTGTCCAATGTAGGATCTAACCGAAACCGCAAACTGTCAGTGACTCTAGCTAGACATGTCTTTATTTTCCACGTGAAAGATTTAATTATGATTTTCCTATAGGTATTTCACTAAAAGTATGACTGGGAGAGAATGCTATTAGCTAAAGACAAAAGACTAATTGGTACAATCGTTGGTAATATCTAAAGACAAAAGAATATATTGGTACAACAGATTTAAGTACAGATTTTAATGAAATCAATAAATAAACGCAAAGACGTCGTGTTTTCATTTCCTTTAGTCAGTCTTTCTTATTAATCTATTGGGTTCTTGTATCCTGCAAAAGTTAACCGGCAAGGTCATCCCATTGAATACGAAAAGTTTTGTGCTAGCTCTACGATGATTGTTTAAGTATAATACCCTCATTAATTCAATGGCATATCAATAATTTGACTAGCTCCTTCAAGTAGCTCTACTAGACAATACAATTTAAATCTACTGTATAGTCAGTAGCAAACGGTATATCAATAGTTTGCTTTAAATAGTACTGGTATTTTAAAGCACTTTATATGTATGACTATTCTAGACGTAGGTCGCTGGCAAAGCCACCAGCCGGTGTGAATACACCATAATAATGTTTAAATAGGTTCCCATTAGTTTTATCTGTCCAATACTTCAAACAAAATGACGTTCCATATTTGAATAACGCAATGATTAGTGCTAATTTGTCGATGGTGAAACATGCCCTTAGTAATGTAGGCAAGATTGCTGCTGGTACTTACAGAATAAAATATTGATGATTGATTCAGTAAAGAGATCGGATTTAATCCTCAGATTTAAAAAAACCTTCAGATTTTGAAAGAATTTGTATTTGTATTCCGTGTCTATTGTATCTGTTAAAAATCGTGTCGGTACTCGTATATTACCAAAAGGACTACATTAATACTTTCGCTTTTCTTACCTTTTATCCCAACTTCATTGTGTCTGGCAAAATCGTGCCACCAATGAATTACAGAAAAAGCTTAGGTAGGTACTTACAATTTACAATGTAAAAATTACACGCTCTATGTTTGTCGAAAAGAGAAAATAAAATGAAAAAGCTGTGTCGTTTCTCCACCCGACTGTACTGGATGAGCTATTGCCGTGTCCGATCGCGAGTGTACCGGCGCCGGCGCACGCGTGGGCGTTTCGAGTGGCATGACGTGTCACTTTGGTCATGCAATAATAGTCCAAAGTGTTAATAATAACACGAAAGTAACTCTAACTTTGTAAAAGCTCTAACTTGGTGTTAGTCGTAAAAAAATATATAAAATTTACTTATATTAATAATTTTGCTCGCGACTTCGTCCGCGTGGAATAGTGACTTCTTTCTCCCGTTTTTTACACATTTACCACTATATCTTTGCTCCTATTAGTCGTAGCGTGATGTTATATAGCCTATAGCTTTCCTCGATAACTGGACTATCCAACACAAAAAGAATTATTCAATTTGAACCAGTAGTTTCGGAGATTAGCGCGTTCAAACAAACAAACTCTTCAGCTTTATAATATTAGTATAGATATGGAATTGTAAGTTTCGACTATCCATCCTTACTAACGGCCGTTCCCTATATGCAAACTATAGTCAAAGGTAGATAGCTATCCTCGACAGGAGACAGCATTTTCTCGATCGAAGATAGGATTTCCTACTGTCAGAAGTTTTATAAGGACAAAAAATCTAAAGGCAGATAACTATTTCTATCTCTAGTAGGGCTAAACCACAGATATAATGGAGATAGAGAACGGCCGTAAGTCATCTTGTGTACTATTTGTGATGATAGGCACTCGTAAATAAATAAAATAATAAAAATAACTATGTGATGCAATCGTTTTAAGAGTATTAATTACTAACTTTAATTAATTCATTTATGACGAACTGACTTGAATCAATTACTTTAAACTACGTAAGTATAATGCAGTTTTTGACTGACGGCCTCCCTAATGGATATGATTTAGAAATGTGTTAATTTCGTGCACTGACCATATTGATTTTAATTTATCGGAGTTGTAGTTGCAAGCGTACATTCACGATTAGTTACTACTTCGTTATTTAAGTAAATCATGTCGGTTTAAGTATTATCACACCTTAACACTGATAACCTAAAACATTAATAAAATATCATAATTAAACAGGCAAACCAACCAAAAATGGTGGCACTAACTCTACCCACACCATTAGGTCAAGGACAAGCTTAAAAGTTATTATCATAGATACATAATAGCTTTTGTTCCGAAGTGTCGATGTCCGTCGATTGTCTGTGGTCGGACGGCTGCCATGATGCGATTGACACTCGTCTATTCTCTATGACACTTGACCCAAATCGATTGGGCGGCTATTTGTTTGCTATAAGTATCGATTCTTGATGTCAGTTTATTGGAGCTCTTACGAATATTATAGACAGACGAATATTTAGAACCAAGGACAAGTTCTATCAATCTTATGTCTGAATTGAAAACTGATTTAAGTACTTTTAATAGGTTTTCTTCAAATACTTATAGGTACAAAAATGCATAGAATGCAATAAAAATATTGGCTGATTTTGTATTAAAACGTATGCAACCCGTGAGAAAAATAAAATCTTACAGATTGAAAGTAAGAATTTCTAGTTTATCTTACGATGTAATTGATGTCAGTTGGTAACAACTTGAGGCCTAAGTAAACTGCAGAACTTTACATTACTGACTGACTTTAGAATACGGCAAATGGCAATTACTATAGTAGTACTGAGTATCTTCTCTTTGTTTTAATTGGTTAAGTTAAAAGCGTCTTTTTTAATTTCTGTAATAATCTGTTGCATATACCACATAATTTATTCAGAAATGTTATAGTTAATTACTGATTGTATTGCTGCGATTTGAGTCCATTAAATTCAAATTGAACTTTACATTTTTTATTCACAATTTGTACAATATTTTGTCGTGATTTCATCATATCGAAATCATCAATCGATAAAGCTATTGAATTTTTAATTGTATTTGATAGCCAAATAAAACCAAAGTTCAAAAGGTTTAAAAATTAATTTCTTATTATTACAAATAGATTCATCTTGCCTAAGGGCCTTCATACCAATTGATTGACATTACAAACAATACAATTTCAATTAGGTATTTTAAATTTTTAGTCTTTGATTAACAAGGTTTTAGTTTAAGTATTTTAAATATTCTTTTACTATTGTTGGGATCAAAATAATTAACTCGACAAGCAAGCTCTAAAAAAAATATAGCCATTATTAAATGTGTCTTACCCAACTCAAACTTAATACTAAACTAAGTTTAAATTACAATTAATTTAAATTTGACATAACCAATCGGAAGAAATCTAAATGGGTTCATTTTGATCATTCTTCGGGCAGATACTATGTACATTAACTCGGTTTTCCCGTCTTGGTTTTAATACAAATATTAGTGACGTAGTATTTGAGTCATAGAAAACAAACGATTGGGATTTGGGTATTCAAATAATTTGCTTTATTTATGGATGTAAAGACTCATTGAAATATTCAGGCAACAGATTTCATTCCATAGTTATGTAATGACAGTCTGCACAGTCTAATCTTAGCATGTTTTCTTCCTTATTATCATAGATTCGCCTTAAGGTATCATTAACCAGACTGACAGAGTATGGGCGTTCAATATTTAGCACTGCTTTTAAAGGTTACATTTTTGCGTAATCAAAGCATATTGGGTACAAATTAGAGCATTGCTTCGTTATGATTTATTGGTCGATTGGATCATAAAAAAATATACTTCCCTATATTGACCAGACTATAACATGGGTAGAATTTTGCCAGATTCCATCCGCAACTTATAGTTAGACACGATTGAACATTGTTATAAATTTAAAAAAATAGTGAAAGACCCAATTAGAGTTCCAAGCTCTTAACTCTCACATGGATTTGGCATTCTCTGTGCAAAGTTTCTCTACCTTGAGATTTTTTAACGCAATTTTTGTATGGATAAATATTTGAAAAAAATGATGCATCTAACTCTACTCAACTCTACAGTGCCTTCTTTGAGCAAATAATTACTTACTTAAACTAAAGTGTAGACCGCCAGGTTGCTTGAGTGGTGCGAGCCCCTCGTGCACCGCGCTCTCGCTTCCCCCTGCGCCCCTGAATAGAATAGAATAGAATAGAATATGTTTATTTGCTCAAAACATGGTAAATTTGATAACGGAATTTCATCATAGACCATCATGTTTTGCCACAGGCGGCATGCAAAGTTGAAGTTTTTAGGTTGAAGTTAAACAATTAATTAATTTCAGTAACACTATACACATTTTTGCTGTTTTAACATTTCAAGTAACATTAATTCATGACACTATTATTTAGGTATAATACATTTCTATTTATAATAATATACATAATCAATATAATTCATGTCACAATAATAATTATTAATATAAATTAATCATGTCAAGAATTCAGTCAGATTATAAAAACATTCTTGTAGGACATATTTACGTAATCTTGTCACAAACATGTTATAAGGAAGCTGTCTTATGTCATATGGTATTTTATTGTAGATTTTTACTGACATGGCATGGCAGTTTTTTGTAAAAAATGCACTCTTGCTAAGAGGAACTTGCAATTTGTAAATATCTCTCTGGCGTAATCTTAAATCCGGTTGAATATACTTTTCAAATAGCTCAGGATTTTTCCTTACAAATATTCCAGTCTCTAAGATGTAAAGACCGACTAATGTTATCAGATTTAGCTGTTTGAATAGAGGTCGACAAGATTCCATTGGCCCTGCATCACAAATTGCCCTGATGCACCTTTTTTGTATCAAAAATACTTTATTTATGTCACTTGAGTTACCCCATATTATGAGACCGTACCTTAATATTGAGGACACATATCCATGATATGCAGTCAGTGCAGTTTCCTTTCCTGCTACAAATCGTATTTTTTTAAGGGCATGAACAAAACTACTCAACCTTTTACACAAGTCGTCAATGTGGGGTTTCCAGCTACAGTGCTGGTCAAGGATTATACCCAAAAACTTTGCCTCACTAACTTCGTCGATTGCTACGTTCTGACAAGTAACGTTTAGCTTTGGGCGGTTTGCTTTATAGTTTGAGAACTGTATGAATTTTGTTTTTAATAAGTTTACACTTAGGTCATTTTGCGTTAACCAAGAAACAACATCAGCTATAGTTTCATTTATAACCTGGTTATAATTTTGATTTTTGTCACAATTTGGTATGATAAGAGATATGTCATCAGCAAATAGTACAGTTAGGTAGTTAATCTGTTTAGGCAAGTCATTAATATATATAAGAAATAATAAAGGACCCAAGACACTACCCTGTGGCACGCCGCATGGATTCTGTACAAATGATGATTTGTATGTTATAATTTCATTGTTCTGGGGATCTCTTTTCCTTATTTCGACATATTGGTATCGGTCTGAGAGATAACTTTTCAGCCAATCTAAAGCTTGTCCTCTAATGCCATAATTATTACATTTATTTAAAAGTCCACAGTGATTTACACAGTCAAATGCACGACTCATGTCAAAAAACACCGATACTACCGGTCTCTTTGCATCGATATTCTGCACAATGTTCTTTATTAGCGAGTATGTTGCTAGGGTTGTAGATTTGTTTTTTTTGAAATCCATTTTGTTCTTTTGCGATTATTAAGTGCTTATCAAAAAAGCTTGTTATTCTACTTAGCATGGCCTTTTCAAAGATTTTGGAGAGTATTGGAACTAACGTAATAGGACGATAGTTGTTAATATCATTTTTGTTGTTTTTCTTATGTAATGGAATCACTTTAGAGCGTTTCAAGTTATCTGGAAACTGACCCTGTGTGAAAGATAGATTTATAAGAAAAGCCAAAACTGGTGCTAGGAAGTATGAACAAATTTTAAATACAAAAGTAGGTAGTTCATCAACACCTACAGCATTAGTATTTCGCAATGACTTAATAATAGACCAAATTTCTTGTGTTGAACAGGGTGTCAAAAATAAACTATCTTTTAAGGGATAAATTTCTACTACGGGTTGTTTGTTTTTTGGATTTATTAATGAATGAGTCAAGTTTAAAAAATGATTATTAAATAGTGAGGCAATGTCAGAAGGATTGTTAATTACTAAGTCATTTATTTCTAAATTTTCTATTTCATCATTTAAATTCAAATTGTCAGTTTTATCTTTAATTATATTCCACGATGCTTTGCATTTGTTTTTAGCATTTTTTATTTTTGCAGCATTGTAAATATTTTGCGACTTGTTGATACAACTTCTCAGTAGTTTGGTGTAATTTTTAAATTTGTTTTTATTTTCTAACGTTTTATGCTTAAAGTAATGCGCTCTTATATTTCGTTTTGACACACTCGATTTCTTAATGCCTGGGGTAATCCACTTTGGTCTTGAGTTGTTAACGTTAATTTTTACTTTTTTATATGGAAAACACAGATTATAATATAAACACAGGTCTTGGTGAAAGCTATTAAACGCTACATTTAGATCACTTTCATCAAGCACATCCCTCCAACTCAAACTGGATATTAATTCTACAAATTTTCTCTTGTTACTGTCATTAAAGTCCCTTACTCTTTTGTACCAACAGATTGGAATACTTTTTTTAGATTTAGGTAAGACATACTCTAAAGTTTGCCCCGTGTCGTGGTCTGACAGGAATAATTGGTGCACCCTTCCTTTAGCATCACTTATGTTACTTGCAAGATGATCAATACATGAGTTTAGTCTAGTAGGCACATTTATATGTAAGACTAGATTATACTTAGCCAGCAAGTTATTGAGCTCCTTGGCGGCGCTATTATCTTTCAATGTGTCTATATTGAGGTCACCAGCAAGAATAATTTTCTTCTTGCTACGTCTGGTGAGTTTATGAAGGATGTTCAGAAACTCCTAGCGCCATCTATGAAGCTCTTGTGGAACCTGTATCGACCACCTCCACCCTTACGTTTTATCACGCGATATCCCACCAATCAGCGAGAACCTACATGACGCGATAAATTCAAATCAACCAATCCGCGCCTGCCATCTTGTATAACGTTTTTTGTATCTAAAATTTGCATGTAATGTACATTCGCTATAAGAATTCCGCAAGTAAACGATCTCTTTGAAAAATCAAGAAGTTTAATTTCGCTCCAACGCATCATCACAGGGCCAAGTCTGGCCATTTGGTCCTTCGAGCCGGATAAGGGCTACGCGACCGTATAAATCGCAAGTTTACAAGCCAGCGACGATATAAATCTCCAGTATACGCAAGATTCCGTACGCAAGGGTCTATCCAGAGAGGAGTATTGCCGCCATCCACCACGGGAAAGGAAGAAATTGGTACGGTCAACCATCCAAAATATCCACAAAACCTTGATTTTCACTTGTGTTAATACCTGTGCACTTTGCCAATTCCAGTGTACCTACGCGCGTTAGTGTGTGTGATCATCAGCTGTTATCTTCGCCGATACCTGCTGCATTCGCGGATCACATCTAAATTGTGAGTATTCCTGATTTCCACTACCTACTTACCATGTCTGTTGATGAGGAATCTAGTGGGGTTCGTCCTAAGTCACCTTGCAAATTGACGGTTGACAATTTAAATTCTCCTTCAAAGCAGTCTAGCCCGCTAAGTCAGCTAGTCAAAAAGCGAGGCATAGTAAAAAGTAGATTAACTAGATTTTCCAACTATCTAGATAATATCAAATCTGGTGATAAACTGTTGTCGGAAGAATTACGTGTAGATTTAAGGCTTCGTGTGCAAGGCATCACGAGCTTGTACAACCAGTTTAGCAGTCTTCAAAACAATATAGAGGAAATTGTATCCGAAAATGAGTTAGCAAGTCAAGTATCTCAACGCGATTCCTTTGAAGACAGCTACTACAGTGTACTTGCTCGGGCTGAGTGTATGTTGTCTGATGAGACGACAGCTGATAGTTCCAAGTGTATAGATATTCATAAATCGGTAAAATTACCTACCATATCCATGCCTACCTTCGACGGGTCATACGAACACTGGCTAGAGTTTAGAGACACCTTTTTGTCGTTGGTCCATAGATCTACCGAAATTAGTGCTATTCAAAAGTTTCACTATCTAAAATCATCACTTAAAGGCAGCGCAGAACTGGTGATTGATTCCTTAGAGTTTACAGCACTTAATTATTCTGTTGCATGGGAGTTACTACTCAACCGTTACAATAATTCAAATTTATTAGTGCACAATCACGTTAAAGCCCTATTTTCCATTCAAACTATCACTAAAGAGTCTCCTGCGTCAATCAGACGGCTTATTGACACAATTTTGAAAAATTTACGCGCTTTAAAAATACTTGGTGAGCCCACAGACTCATGGGACACTTTAGTTATTTATATTGTTGTTTCTAAGCTAGATCAAACCACAGAACGTGAGTGGGAACAATATAAATACACAAGCTTAAATATTAATAGCGGTGACACTAAGATAACTGTAAAGATTGATGATTTACTTCAATTCTTGAGACGCAAGGCGGATATGTTGGAAACATTGCAAGTATCACACTCAAAAGTTAATCAATATAGCAATAAAAAACAAAGCACTTCACAAGAAAGCTCGAAGGTGCACTGCAATGTTTCCAGCAACAAACCGCACACTAATCAAACGCGAACAAATGTATCTTGCGTGATGTGTAATAGTAAACATCCTCTTTATTCGTGTCAAAAGTTTTTGGATTTAAATATTACATCGAAAGTCGAACTAGTGGAGAAGCACAAGTTATGTAAAAACTGTTTACGTTCCGGTCATTCAGTGAACGATTGCAGGTTCGGCCCGTGCCGAAAATGCAACCAAAAGCATAACTCGATCTTACATAATGATAACGTAGACGCGAGCCCTAGCGTGACCTTACTCGCAACGAGTGTAATAACGACTGATACAGCTGACACGAGCACCCCCGGCGCATCATTCCTCGGGCCGCCCGTTACAGCTGATTCCGTACCTACGCATAATAACTTACCTGTTCACGTAAACAAGGTGCACTCTGATGCGCTCGATCCATGTGCGCATCCCGTATTATTATCGACTGCGTTAGTCGAGATAGCTGATAAATACAATAATTATCATCTAGCGCGCGCACTTCTTGACAATGGAAGTCAACGATGTTTCATAAAACAATCACTATGCGATACTTTAAATATACAAGTAATACAGTCCACTCAGGAAATACGTGGAGTAGGTAATTCTGTGTCTCAATCAACGCAGATTTGTGACGTAGAAATTAGATCGCGCGTTAGTTCCTATTCCATGCGCATTAAATGTTTCGTTTTACCGCAAATAACTTCAACATTGCCTGGCGTTAACATACAAAGCGCGCAGATGAAGATACCAGACAATGTTCGACTCGCAAATCCACAATTTTTAGAAGCCCAAGAAATTGATATTTTAATAGGCGCAGATCATTTCTGGGACTTACTTATCGAAGGAAAGATGCGATTACCTAATGGCCCGTTTATGCAAAATACTCATTTAGGTTGGGTAATTTCGGGTTCGTTAAATAACAATATTCATAACAAAAGTCACATACATTGTAACGTCTCACAAATAAACGATAGTACTACACAATCAATTGATACGCAATTACGTAAGTTCTGGGAGCTTGAAGAACTACCCAAGGCTAATAACGCGCTCAGCGATAGTGAGCTGGAGTGTGAAAAATCTTTCCTAAATAATACTACACGCGATATTGACGGAAGGTTTTGCGTTCGCATCCCGCTCAAAGAATCTGCTGATTCCTTGGGTAAGACGTATTCTCAAGCAGAACGGCAGTTCCTAGCATTAGAAAAAAGATTAGACCGCGTTCCGAGCTATAAAAAAATGTACTCTGAGTTCATCCATGAGTATATTAATTTAGGTCATATGGCTATAGCTAAATTATATGGTGAACCTCATTTCATAATGCCGCATCACGGCGTATTTCGAGCGCACAGTACTACTACCAAATTGAGAGTAGTATTTAACGCCAGTGCACTTTCTTCTAGTGGGAAGTCGTTCAATGACATCCAGTTAGTGGGACCTCCAATACAGGGTGATTTGTTTGCAATTTTATTACGGTTTAGGCAGCATAGATACATAGCTTGTGCCGACGTAGAAAAAATGTACAGACAAGTGCTTGTTACGCCCGATCAACGGGACCTACAGCTGATTCTCTGGCGCGATGACTCATCACAGCCCATTGACGTATACCGCTTGAACACGGTCACGTACGGGACAGCCTCCGCACCATTTCTATGTTGCCGATGCTTAAAACAATTGGCGCAGGACTGTACAGACTGTGACGTCAAAAGAGTTATAAATGAGGATTTTTATGTCGACGACATGATCACATCTCATGACGATAAAAATAAATTAATCGAATTATGTAAAAATACTGCAGACGTACTCGAAAAAGGTTGTTTTCCGCTACGCAAGTGGACCTTTAATTTTAATGCAACTGATAACCAGTCGTCATCACCCATGTCCCAGTGTTCCAAAGAACTATCACTAGGCGAACATAGTCAAAGCAAGACATTGGGTCTAGGATATTATAATACATCTGACGAGTTTCATTTTACTACGCAGATCGAAAGCAATCTTACTCCCATAACAAAACGAGTCATTTTATCGACTGTGTCACAAATCTTTGACCCGTTAGGAATCCTGAGCCCAACTGTCATGCTAGGGAAAGTTTTATTGCAAAAACTATGGTTGCTCAAATTGGGTTGGGACGATGAAGTTCCTAATGAAGTCACGCGCGAGTGGAACCGGTTTGTTAACGATTTATCGTTGCTTAACACCATATTAGTACCACGGCACGTTATAGGGCTAGCGCCTGATAAGATCGAGTTGCATATTTTTACAGACGCATCGCAAACAGCATACGGCACATGCTTATATATTCGCACAGTAAGCGGTAATGAGGTGACGATTCGATTATTGTGTTCAAAGGGCAAGGTCGCACCACTAAAGCCGGTCAGTATACCGAGGCTAGAATTATGCGGCGCGCTATTGGGTGCTCGATTATATGACAAAGTTCGCGAATCCCTCCATCTTCAATTTGATCGGGTTATGTTTTGGACGGACTCAACGATAGTGTTAGGATGGTTACGTGTGGCCCCTAGCCTATTAAAAACTTTCGTCCAAAATAGAACCACAGAAATTCACGAACTCACTAAAGAACTCCCATGGCGTCATGTAAGTGGTAAAGACAATCCCGCTGACCTCGTATCACGTGGGGTCAGTTTGGGTGACCTCTCGAAATCGTCTTTGTGGTGGAATGGGCCGTTGTTTTTACGCGAACCTAACTTTGATCCTGAATCGACATCGAGGGCAACAAACAGTGAAATCAATACGCATGAGCTCCCAGAAGTCAAACCTAGCACTGTGCATTCACTTGTAGCTGAGCAACACACCGGTATGTCACTGTTTCCATTTCACAGGTTTTCCCAATTTAATCGTATGAATCGCGCAGCCGCATACGCACTTCGATTCATATACAATTTGCGCAATAAAAGTAAACGAAGAAGTGGCCCACTCAGCGTCGATGAGTTGGAAGAATCTGTGAAAATGTTAGCTAGACTTTCGCAATTGGAATCGTTTCCAGAGTACAAATCATTGTCAGAAAAGGACAGTTTTAAATCAAATCATAAGTTTTCAAAATTAAATTTATTTATTGATGATGACAAACTAATTAGAGTAGGCGGTCGTATAGAAAACTCGTCATCATTCAATTACGACAAAAAACACCCCATACTCATATGTAGTAAACATCACTTTTCAGTGTTGCTTTTCCGCTACGAGCACGCGCGGCTGCTGCACGCGGCTCCTCAGGCGCTGCTGTCGACGCTGCGCGAGCGTTGGTGGCCGGTAAGGGGGCGTGATCTCGCAAAAAAGGTAATGCATCAATGTATTATTTGTACTCGCTTAAGAGGTAAAACTGTAAGCCCTTTAATGGGAAACTTACCTATGGAGCGAATCACGCCTACTTATCCGTTTATGCGTTGCGGGGTGGATTACGCAGGACCGGTGTTCGTATTAAACCGTAGAGGCAGAGGCGCAAAAACCGTTAAGGCATATATTTGTCTATTCGTTTGTTTTGTTACGCGGGCTATACACTTGGAACTTGTTAGCGCTCTGACCACAGACGCATATCACCTTGCCCTCAAACGCTTTATTTCCCGGCGTGGCAAGCCAGAGGTAATTTTTTCGGACAACGGTAGGAATTTCGTTGGTTTAATGAACGAATTCAAAAGATTTTTATCGGAGTGCTCGTCCGATATTATCGAATACGCTAGCAATCAACAGATCAAATTCAAACTCATACCTCCCTATAGTCCTCATTTCGGTGGGTTGTGGGAATCAGGAATTAAGTCTTGCAAATATCACTTGCTTCGTGTGTTAGGCAACTCGCATTTAACTTTTGAAGAGCTTACCACACTATTGACACAGGTGGAAGCAGTCCTTAATTCTCGCCCATTAAGCCCGTTATCCACTGATCCGCACGACCTTCTTCCTCTCACGCCCGCTCACTTCCTGGTTGGCCGTCCACTCACATCACCTGCGAACACTGACCTCCAAAATACAGCAGTTCATCGTCTGACCCGGTATCAACTGTTGGAGAAACTTCGGCAGCACTTCTGGACGCGCTGGACCAAGGAGTACATATCGGAGATGCAAACCAGGAGCAAATGGAAAGAGCACGCAGCTGATTTGAAACCAGACACTCTCGTTGTCATTAAAGACGATAATCTGCCTCCATTGAAATGGCAATTGGGACGTGTTGAGAAGACTATACCCGGTAAAGATGGTATCGTGAGAGTAGCAGACATTCGCACAGCCTCTGGTGTTATTAGGCGTGCCGTCGTCAAGGTGTGTCCCTTACTTCTGGACCAGCCAGTGGAAGATCCTACTACAGTTTCGTAAGCCGATGCTTCCAAGGCCGGGGGCATGTTCAGAAACTCCTAGCGCCATCTATGAAGCTCTTGTGGAACCTGTATCGACCACCTCCACCCTTACGTTTTATCACGCGATATCCCACCAATCAGCGAGAACCTACATGACGCGATAAATTCAAATCAACCAATCCGCGCCTGCCATCTTGTATAACGTTTTTTGTATCTAAAATTTGCATGTAATGTACATTCGCTATAAGAATTCCGCAAGTAAACGATCTCTTTGAAAAATCAAGAAGTTTAATTTCGCTCCAACGCATCATCACAGGGCCAAGTCTGGCCAAAGGAGTATGTCTAAATTGTTCATAAAAAGAGGTAAATTAGCCCTGACTGGAACTCTATAGATGCAAACTACGATACAACCAAACATAGGTATTTCTACAGCACAGGCCTCAAAAACCCTAACCTTAGACAGTTCTGCACATACACTAACTGGTTTAAAGTCAACCGTTTTCCTAATCATTATGCATACACCACCACGCTTTTGGTTTTTTCTACAATAAGAGGATACTAACTTAAATTGCTTCAACTTTATGTTAGTTTCACTACCAGACTTTACAAATGTTTCCGAGAAGCATAAAATATCCAGATCAAGACCCTTCTCCGAAAACTCATCAAGACAAACCTCCAATGTATCCAACTTGCCCAGTAAACTTTGTATATTCTGATGAAATATTCTTACAACATGATTATTCAGTTCCGCCACGAAAAAACGTGTTATTATTATTAGCCTGAGTTTCATCTTCACTTCCATTTGTTTTTACATCAAAATACTCTAGAATACTTGACTGACGGATGTGCTTTTTATTATGTCTTTGACATAATTTTTGATAAGATTGTTGACTACGACTATAATAAGCAATTTTTTTAGGGTCAAGAAAAATTGAAGCATATTCGTCAGCATCAATGGACATATTAAGCTTATTACATAGAGCTTCTGTATAATTAAAAGTCCTGCTTGCATTAAAATTAAGGAATTTGCACTTAGGGTAAAGTTTTGTACATAACATTATTCTATGATTTAGCAACCTTACATTAAAACACTTGCTAATATTCACGGGGGCTATATAAACTGTGAGATGTTTCATTTTGTTTAGAGCTATATGCAATTCTGACTCCAATTTCAATAAGGATTCGTCGTGGCCACCTACTGCCAGAACAATTATATCCTTGTCCGTTAAGCTATTAATGAATTCTTGGGTGCAATGCTTTAGTATGTCTGCACTAGATGCTTCACTCGCAATGTAAGCCGTGGGTTGATATTTATTATTCCATTTTCCCTTTCTTTAATTCAATAAGGCTGCCGACAAACCCAATAAGTGTTCATCGCCTAGTATTTGTATTTTATATTGACCAGTGGAACAAGATGCATTGCCATCGGTGGGGAAAAGAGTTTCGGATACAGTTTGTTTATTAGTGCACTTCCTTAGTTCTTTTTGTGACTTCTCTTTAAGTAGATTGTTGGTTTCACAACTATCTTTCCTATGTATCTCCTCTCCGGTAGTGTCCGTCTCGTCCTGTATATTAGCCACGAATGATTGTTCGTTTTGACAATCGCGTTGTTTACTTGTTTTTGAATTTTTTGTACGCGTCTTTTTTGTAGAACGGCAAACAGTTGTTAGTTGCGTTATTCTTTGGTTTTGTTTAGAAATAGTGTTTTTTAGAGTATTGTTTTCAGCTAGTAGCTCTACGATTTCTTGATCAGCTGATGCTAATTTTAAATTCAATGTCATGATAATGTCTTCCATCTCTTTGATTCTTTCAGCGTTGCTTATTACTCTTAAATCAGGGCAGCTTCTATTGATTTGGTTTTGCGATTCATTACTTGATATTATTGTATCTTCCTCTTCATGGTCACTTGATATTGAGCCAGATGAGTTTATCGCCGGTATAATGTTCATTTGATTTTTAGGTGCATCATCTTCAGTTGTAGTTTTATGAACGTTTGAATTACTTTGATTAATTTTAGTGTTTAGTGGTTTTTTGCGTTTTGTTATATTAGAAGTTTCGCCATCATCTTTTTTTGTATTTTCAGGGATCGATTTTGCTGGTTCACATGCCTTACATTTCCAGTTCTTTTTGGATTCTGTTTTCATTAGATTGTATAATTTTTCTGATAAACCAATACAATCAAATTCGTATTTGTTTTTACAGATTGAACAACTTATTGTGCTTTTTTGTTCAACTTGCTTTTTGCATTTGGGACATTTGACAAGGCCCGATGAAGATTTGCGTCCGCTGTTGTTAGGCTTACTAACGCTTCCTTTCGACATTTTCTAAGTATTACAATAGAAAAATCATACCATACAAAAAATGTTAAGTGGGCCCTTGAGCGATTTGAACCCAGGATGGTAGAAACGTGTGAGAGAAACTTGCGTGCTTTGCCGCTACGCCATCGGTGCTTGCACTGCTGGGGTGAAATTAAATATAACATGCGTCGAATGTAAAGATTTATCAATAAGCAGACATAATGTCTTTGCAACGTGATGTAGACTCTTCCAGTAGATGGCGTTGGCGTCATGAAACCAACGATAGATCCTTCGTCAGTGGGCAATACGGTATAAAACTGCGCGGCAACTACGAACACGGTCTGTTTTTAAATAAAATTAACCGTCTTTTCCATAGTTCACCAATGTTTTTATGTAATTTCAGCTTCAATTAAGCGATTATCACAATTGTCACTAAACTTTATTTCACTCCAAAGTATTTCTTACATCTTCGTGTAACTGTTTACAGTTAAAATAAGGCACTTGAGTTAATATCCTTGGCGATGATTCACATAACTGTTTGTTTCGTTTATGTACTTATTTTGTCACAATTCTTCACGATAACACTCCTACATGATATTTAAACAGTACTTTACACTATTAACACATTTTGTAAGATATATATTCACATTTGATATTTTTTACAATAAAAATATACTGAGCCGATGTTTACGTGACGGACAGCGCCATCTATCTGTGCCCCGGAGGTGCAGTCTCAATGAAACAGTTTGCCTAAGATAGGCAAGTACATAGCAATAAATAGACCTTGTAAGTACCTAGATACTTGATTAAAACAATACGATTTATTCATCGAATGTTGTAATTTATGTGTCCCGGCCTCACCCTAGCGCCCGAGTAGGTAGGCCTCATCTATAGCTGAGCACATATTTGTTGACATTTTGTATTTAAACACTTAAGCCAAGCGGAGGCGTGTGCATACAGACCAAAGATATAGAAAGATTGGAAATGATAAAAAAAATATGTTTTAATATTAAAGTATTTATTTTGCATGCTAGCTGAAAAAGCTGAGCTAACTATACATAGAATAGAATTACTTAACACCTAAATGTATCTTTTTCGTGAGAAAATAAACTCATTATTTCTTTAAAATATCTTTTGATATAAAATTTCCGGCAGCACATGATTTTAATCGAGTATTTTTGATCCGTTTACACTAAGTGGGAATGAACTGCTTCGGAATTTAACGGATTTAGTTGAATCTCAATACGCCCCCTGATCTATTTATTTATATCTTCGTAAAACCAAATGTCGTTAGATCGCGATGCGTATCGGAGTGACATTTTAGTCACAATGTAGTTAATTTTGCGACGAGATCTCGTTATTTATCGCAGGCTTCGAAATTAATGCAGCAATAGAGTTGGATTAAAATCTATTTATTATAACTCATTACTTACTTAACTAACGCAATGATTTAGGAACCGTCTATCCTGGGCATTGTAAGGAGATATTATGAATTGCGTGGTGTCGATTTATTTACAATTTCAACAAAATTAATGTACATTTATGCTCTAGCTCATAACTAAACTGTAAGTCAAACTATAAATTAAATTAAAGTTGACTTGTGACGTCATCCTTTAGCTATCGTTATGCCCATCCCTGTTTTTCCAGTGAAAGTAGCAGCAGTTTGCTTTTTGAGCTGCCGCTAACTCACTGGCCTTTTAACATTCGTTAAAATATAATTTATTGAGCAATAGCATCATCTCTTCTAGAAAGAATGCAGTTAACTTTGTTAATATTAAACTAAAGTATCACCTGTAAAAAGTACTCTATGTATTCAAATGGATTTGTCGACAATTAGTTCCCCGCCTTTCATTACTTAAACCAAACAACCAAAATTGATGTAACTAGATTGCAGGCCAGACAGATCTTATCTTGAGGTGTTAAGGCGAAAACGCAATATTGAAAAAAAAAACATATATTTTTATATAATTTGATGGATATTAGATTTTTTTTTGGTACCTATTTAATCTTTTTCAATTGAATAAATCAATGGTTTTACTTGTAAATGAGTTACTAGTGCTCTTTATATCCCCAACGAAAATATGAACAGCTGATAGAGCATACCCGTAACTGGGCCCTTAGGTAGACAATGTATACTACTTGTAAAATATAATTTTACTCGCATGTATGTAACATCAAGGTAGCAAATATTTTATCTTTTTGCTAACTATTCCACAAGTGAACGCATTGGAGTCGGCACTTTACTTTTGGCGCTACCTAGAATGTAGAGTCTATTTTCAACATAAAAAGAACGAAATATCTCAAGATTTTGTAAATAAGGAAATAAAAAAATATTAATAATAATAAAGCTGGCTGGTTCCTAGCTCAAAGCAATTAGCATAGCTATCCAACGCGGCAACGCAGCCAGTATTATAGCCTCCCCCTCCCTGCCTCAAGGAAATGGTTTCGTTTTTGAATAGGATAGTCTTATTTTTTTTATGTTGCATGTCTTAGTTTTAATTTTTTATTGTTTGTTATTAGTATATAAAGAAAAAACACACCAAAAAAAAGATTTTGTAAAATTACTATGTTTTTTATTTAATTACACAGTCTTCGCCTTATGAGAACAAAGGATGCAGATAAAGCAAAAGTCAGTCGTCTGATTGCAGTTGTTTGTTGTGGCGATTGCTCAAATTGTTCCGATGCCTATCGCTGGTGTGGTTTGAATTAACGAATTGCTTATGTTGAAGTGTTGTCAATAGGATATTGATAAAAAGAGTCAGTTAATTCACCATTGAGTATGCGAAACTAGACCAGACTCAACCGCAAGAGCTCTTTGATAAAAAGAAGGACTTGTATCTAGAATCTCGTGTAAATTAATAAAAAGATAAGATTATTCATAGTGTACTAAGACTCATTCAGTGTTCGTTAAGTAGTTGTCAAAAAAATATAGATCTGAATGAAAGACATAAAAACAGTGTTAACCGCGGTAATTCTTCAGTTTTAATTTAGTAATCAGACTTGCGATGAGGCTTAGGCGACGAGTGTGGTTAGTATCAGCATCCTTTGTGGCTGGTACACTTTGCGTAAGGGAGACACAACCTATTAATATGGCATATTCAAAGTACCTAATGTACTAACATCATTTACCATTAACATCAATTAAAGTTTAGCCTTCAGAAAATGCAAATTTGACGTTTTGATTTTGACTCTAAATGTATGAAAAGAATTTAATACTTCCTGACTTTGTCAACTTTCCTAATGCATTTACTGTCAAAAGTAAAATGTGAAAATGGCATTCTCAGAGCGCCTCTATTAAAGCTAAAGGTATTGTTACTATGTTGTTATAGTTCTACAATGCGCAGTGGTCTTCCTGCGTCTGCGCATGATATTACGTTACGCTAGGAAGCCGGAACGGAAGGCCGGTACGCGCTAGTGAGCGTGGTTATTAAATGATACTGTCCTATGGGGAAGACAGCAACACGATTAGGCATTTTCCATCACAGGCCTAGTAGTAGTTATGGCTTTGACACATTGGATGCGTTCTGCGATCAGGTCAATCTCGTATGGACCTGACCACACAATGCATCCAGTGTGTCAAATTCTTTACAATCAGATGAGCTGGGGGCTGACAGTCTAGTAATTTTATGCGTTTGTTTGTGCACTGTACGAGTATCTGACATATTTGACATACGATATTTTGAGATTCACCGCGTCAGTCATTTGTATTATTACAAAGATTGATGAACAGATTTTGATAAAGTTTTTGTTTATTTCATTAATTACGTTGTTATTGTATTGATTGACGCAGTCAAAGCAAAGGTATTCAAGTTTCCATTGAATAACGTGATACATCAAATCTGCCAATTAGTGCAGATGTCTCATTGATGTCACTCTACAAGAAACTGTCAAAAGTCAAACAAAAAGCTGCCGCTGCTGGTGTTGAGGCCATGTGGCTGTGATAAATGACGTGATCATTTAAACGTCATTAGGCGCTTAAAGGGTTAATTACTATTCGATATTAAGTTAACGAACAGCCCAGTGAAACCGGCCAGTGCAGTTTTAACTCTTTAGAAGACAGGATGGAAATAGAAAGCGATTAAATTTTACTTTCTTGCTCTATAAAAACGCATGCGGTTTTTCAGCGTATTTAATTTAGTTTCGTAGTTGGGTGATTCGTTGTAGTAACTTTAATTACAGTTTTACATAATTTCAAAATTTTATTCTTGCTACAAAACTAGAGAATATTAAATGCCTGTTTGTACTACTTGTTCAATTGGTGTGTATTTATTAAGCCCTGCAAATACCAAATTGCTGGTTAACCTAAAATCAACCGAATTTGCTGTCAATAATTTTAGGTTTGAATCTTCTTTTGAATATCTTAAATTAATTGGAGCTTATTTAATTAAATTTAACGGTGTCAGAAGTCATTCAAAAAAGATGTTAATTCCATGGGGCTTAGAAATCCAGTGCTGATAATTAAGCAAACATCATGCAGGTGGTTTGCTAATTTCGTCATGATCTTAGAACAACGACGTATTTGACAAAAATTCAAAAATCGTTTTATTGCATTTTTGGTATATAAACACCGAAAATTTTATTACCAATTAAGAAAAAAAATATTTTTCTTAATATATCCGGAGTTACGCAGTAGGTACAATGACGTTTCTGATAAATGTCCGTAGTAAAACGACGTATGTACGCATATGTCATGCGGACGTCCGACGGATCCGCGCAAGTGACATTGTTCGTTGGACTAGCCTGCAAAGTACCAGGAACTCCAAGAAATGACTCGAATTCAATTTAATGTGTTTTAGACACGTTTAAAAGACAAAAATGCTAAAAACAAATTCAGCAGTCGGTTTTTATCATACGTCACTTTTCTATGGCATAAGAATAAATTGATTAAAAGATAACAAGTTTTGCTTAAACGCAATATAAGTACTTAATATAGCTTTTGTTATTGTTTTTTATTTATTTTTAAAATTAATAAATAATCGTGACATATGTAGCCATACTGCATTTTTCTGTGTACATGACGCTGGCGGATGATCACATACGACGATATACTGTGGATATGTTATCGTATTTTAGTGTCGTAAGTGCACTTGTATCCATGTTCTTCGAGCACTGAATAACTTACGACATTGTACCTTTGAAAAAAAATGGCAGTGTATAAATATTTTTACCAAAATTTATTTTTATTGTAATATTATAGCATGTTTAAAGAAACTTTACTAATTAAAATAATATTATTTTGTCTATTTGACTCGTAAAAAAAAGTTTTTGGTAATGTATTTGCTAACCAACTCTGCAAGGAGAACACCGAAATATAAAACGAATAGTTAAATTTTATGCCTGACGAAAATTGCTTTTATGTTTTCTTTGTTTTTGTAAGGATGTCTACTCTCATTTTTATGATTTGTTTTGTACTGAACATACCCAGTAGTTCGTGATAATAGTTACACATCGTCAGTTCACACGTCGTCAACGGGAAATCACCTGATGTCTTAAGAATCTATTTATTTTATAAAAGATTATTGCATAAATAATGTTGTACAAAGGTGACCTTAATGCTAAAAGCAATCTCTGTCAGTCAAACCTTTAGGTCAATTTAATTCCTTCTTCAGACCCAGATCTAATTACTATGGCGTCGCATCGCAAGCAAAGGAAGTAGGTATACCGTCGTTATTGAATCAACTATTACATAAGGACCAGATAGTGTTATGGCAAGGGATAAAAGATTTTCTGTAAATTAAAAAAAAACTTTACATTATATTCCCATCTACTGCAAACGCTTTCAAAACAAATGCTTTGGTACCTATTTGTCGAAACGCCAAGATTTTTCTCATTTAGAAACTGGATTGATGACTGTTAGCTAATTTGTTACCAACTCTGTTTTGTTACCTCCATCATGGTAAAACACCGGTTGTTTTCAGTTATTATAACAAATTTTCTAATGGTTAGCGATCTTAGCAATCGTTTAGTTCTTTATTTTATATTAGTTATTTTATATGGTTGTCGTTATAGGACCATAGAGGCTTATTATAAATTTTATGCCTTTATATGCTTAAAAAGCCTATTGAGGGTTACGAGAACATTTTTTTTTGACATCCTGTATGTTTTCAAAATTATCTTAGTCTTACTCTTCATGATATGCCGTACCTACCACAATATGATTTTTATGTTGTAAGTAAGTAAGAAAATTATAACCATCTTTAAGATTTTACCAAAGCTTTTGATTCTAGGGTGATTTACTTTTATCAGGTTATTGAAACGGAGACTTTCCGTTAAGACGATTGTAATTTTCTTCTTAAAGTAGCAAGTTAATCTATACCTACTTATACATATACTAAAGCTGGAAAGTTTGTTTGAAAGCGCTTATCTCAGGAACTACTTGTCAGATGAGAAAAAGTATTATTGTGTTAATAGAGAATATTATACCTATTTATAGAGAAAGCCTATAACACATCACGATATTACGGGAGGAAAGGAAGTGAAATTGAAAAGCGTGGAAGCGTTGGACTGCTGTAAATATAATTAAACCAATAGTTATTAAAATTGTTCCGCCACTGATTCAACTTTCTGCACTCCCAGGTGGATGATTGGTCGAGAATGCCCTTAGGCATTAAATCCGCCAATTGTACAACTCACAGTCCTACAAAATATTAATAAATAAATAAGTTATAACGGTAAATGTTTTAATCAAATCATAAAAAGTCATAAAAAGTCATAAAAGTCGTTTATTTTTGCATATAGACCCACTGGGGGCACTTATACATGTCCCAATATAGACCCTACCACAGCTTCGGGACAATAATTGTGGGCTAGTGCTGAGAAGAAGCTGCGCAAGAAACTCAGTCACTATTGTCAATGCCTCTTTTCAAAAGTTTTACAATGTTTGTGGTTATCATGCAAGTCCATACATTATTATCTTTTAAATAATCATCTACTTTATAATACCCTTTCGTCATTAGGGTTTCTTTACTAACAATTTTAAATTTAGTAATCGGTAAGTCAACAATGTATTCTGGTAGTTTATTGAAAAATTTTATACATTTCCCCATGAAAGAATTACCAACCTTTCGAAGCCTGAATTGTGGAATAGCAAGTTTATCCTTATTCCTAGTATTATATTTGTGTATATCACTTTTTTTCGTAAATGAATCTAAATTTTTGCGTACATACATTAAATTTTCATAAATATACTGAGAGGCTACAGTTAATATTCTAATTTCTCGAAACACCTCTTTTAAGGAATCTTGAGGTTTTAGACAATAAATAGCACGCACGGCCCTTTTTTGTAATACAAAAATTGATTCTATATCAGCAGCTGAGCCCCACAATAAAATTCCGTAGGACATCAAGCTATGGAAATAACTAAAATAAACTAACCTAGCTGTTTCTACATCAGTTAAACGCCTAATCTTCCGTACAGCAAAAGCAGCCGAGCTTAGTTTTCTTGACAAGGTGTGTCTGTCATAAATAAATAAGAGTAAGAAATCCATTGACTTAACCTGTTTGTCTAGCTGTAGTATGGCCTAAAATCATTGTTGAATAATACTGTAACTATCTGAAACTACTAAAAAGCAAAATACATTAATAAAAAAAATAGTTTCCGAGTTTTATTTATAAAATAACAGTAAATATTATTCAAATACGACAAAATATTTAATGCAAAGTCCATAGAAAATAGACGTTTTGTATCATCTGACATTAGAATATCCGCAGAAAAACGTCGTATCTTACCATGAGTCACATTTTTATCCAAAGTAAAATGACGTATGTGATTTTTCTCAAAAACCAGCAAATATAGGCTTATGATACCTATTCCATACTATAAAAGACCTTTTACAATTGACACATGCAAATTTGTATTGCACTAGGTTATATGCAAAAAAAGTTATTTAAAAATAACCGTTCAAAATATTTCAAATGGCCGCCCTGTAAAGTTTGACGAAATGCACATACGCCTTTGTTCTACGATCACGACGATTGATGTTGTTGTTTAGATTAGTACATTCAGTTATTGTGACTTAAGAGCCATATGACAGTTTGGAGATTCTCAGATTTTACCTAATTTATCAATGTGTGTGTGCGATTTTATATGTCCGGGACACAAAAAAATGTTAACTGTAATTAAACAATTTTGATACTTTATCTCTAGGTAGTAGGCTATGCGTATGATGAACACAGAAAATGATGGTCTTAAAAAGTCGATGTGATAAATTAATGTTATACCAGTTTTTTGTATTTGAAATACCTATTACGAATACAGTGAATACAGTTCGGAATCAGGGCTCGCGTCAATTCCGTTCGCGAACATTTTCCTTTTGATAAGTATATAACTAAATTCACAGATTTAAACACAAACGTACAGTTATAATAACGTAAAAAACTTACAGCATAGAAAAAACGAAATGCATCCAAAGGGTGAAGACATATAGAGGCGGGTAACACGCACTGACCTGCAACGACTAACCAGTGTTGTGCCGTGTTGGCTATTTCATGGAATTGAAATGCTTTATAGAGACTTTTCCGACTCAAGTCTTGATTTGAATCTTGTTTTAATCAGTCAGGTATCAAACGACTGCCGGGAGTCGCATAATAATGGAATTTCTATTGTGTCTCGTTCACACATACTTGACGAGTTAAAACAATTTTCTAGTGTCAGCCGGTCCTTATTTGGATTGTTGTAACGAATTTCTTAAATATTTCGAGATTAAAAATAGATGACTTGGCACATCACTAGTCAGTCGGTACAGGTTGGTACCGGTTATCTGCCTATTTATGTCTTCACCCAAATCGTGACTTCTCAGAGTAGGTATTTTTTACGAGTGTAAACTCCACGAGAAACGGGGACTAAGGGTTATTGGTGGATGATGCCATTGGTTCTGGGCTTGATCTACCACGTGTCATACCAGCTGGATGCTATGAGGATTTATTTACACATAAATGCTTTTTAGTGTAACGCTGTTCTTTGATATGATTTGTATTTTGATATATGAAATATGTCACAAGTTATTA
The DNA here is from genome assembly GCA_963584085.1 of Pyrausta aurata. Classification (NCBI taxonomy): domain Eukaryota; kingdom Metazoa; phylum Arthropoda; class Insecta; order Lepidoptera; family Crambidae; genus Pyrausta; species Pyrausta aurata. The sequence goes on from OY757260.1 coordinate 11,402,536, forward strand.
TAGCTAACATTCAGAAAATGTAGTTAAGAAATTTTCGATCAAGATTTCAAGTATTTCATGTATAACAGATGATAAACAAGATAATTTTTATTTAATTATTTGGTTTACACCGGTATATCATTTTGTCCATATACATTTTTCAATAATGAAATATTATATGAATATGGACTTGAATAGAACCATGGAACTTCATGGCATTTGCGTTCAATTTGAATACAGGTTCATATTAACTACATACACATCACATGAAACGCTTCCATTTAAACAAGCGTTTTACTATACAAGTTTATAGTTAGGTTGTGGTTGTAGATTGTGGAAGAAAGAAAAGTTATGTTAAATAAGCAAAATATTGCCCTATTTATTTAGGTTTAAACCATTGAAACACTGTTACTAGCGTATGGAATTAATGCCATGAACAAGTCCCACACAGTATGGAATTGACGCCAATGGCCAATGGTATGTACGTACAAGTGCGTATCAAAGGTTGTGGAACTAAATAACGCCTATATAAGGTCTATATTAAGAAAAACTGACCTTTTAATTTTTGTCGTCCGTTTATTCTTATTCAAAATCCAAAGCACGAATGATGTAAGAAAATTTATAAACTTACTTGTTTACTACTCAAAGTCAAATACTTAAAACAAAAGCCCTTATTTGTCTTCAATTTTGTTGGGTTAATGGTCACTTCACCACCATACTATTTCAATAAAACCGACTTCAAAAACAAAACACATTAAAAAGTCTTAAATAAACTCTTGAAAGGACTCCATTTTAGGCAAACCATTTCTTTTTCGAGTCGAGTCGATGCCCAGATAGATGTCGCTTAAGATGGAACTTGAGAGATCCCATGCGATGGCACTGACTTCAAAAAGAAATGGTTTGCTTAAATTGGAGTCCTTTGAAGAGTTTTAGACTTTTTAGTGAAAAAAAAAAACTTCGACCACAGAAAACTTTGCTTCATATCCAGCCTCGGCGCGCCCCAGCCCTGTTTTATAATAACTTAAGGGGTAAGAGGTAAATACCAATTCAACAAAGTAAATATCATGATAATCGGTCTACCGTTGTTGAACTATAAAGTAGTGTTACTGATTTTACTTTATTTTATATAAATAAGGTTATTATTTGCAACCCCATACATATGCAATAGAATTGATACTATTACCTATTCTTGGCCTTATTAATTCAGTATTTGTCTAAAATTGACATTTAACTGTTTGGTGATAGAAACAGTTTGCTCATCATATACCACAATTTTATTTTGTAGTCAATTTTTTATTATTATTATTTTTGTCGATAATTTTGGTCCTAGTATCTGCACATTTTGTTTGATCAAGTTTCGAAAATACAAATTGTATATGATAAAAGATCTTCGTTATAACTCATGAACCTCTTGAAATAGTCGCCATACATATAAATCTTTCTTGTTTATAGTATTAATAAGGATTTCTTTCTATGCAAGTTTACATAACATTGATTAATCATTTAAATACAACTACTAATCGATACAAAAGAACGAATACTTTTTTGTTATAATTAGAGACCATCGACGTTCCAAATGCACTATGGCTTTATGCCTGTTGCATAAAGCATCAAAGCGAATTGGTCGCCGTATAAAAATTGTGCAAAGCGTGATATTTTCAAATTTGGAATTAGTATCATACACGAAATAAAAGAGTAGCAACGAAGACAACGAGCGACACACCCTTCCCCTCCGAGCGCTCGGCGCTGTCTGTCAAATTTCGATCGAAGATGAACGTCCGTGACAGCTCCAAATCTCAAATTTATAGGTTACTTTAGTAAGATATTTTGAATATAGTGCACAAGATAAAATCAAGAATTTAGATGCTAAGTCAAAGATAGGAACCTCTATAACATTGTTTTATCAAATAACACACAATAAGTGCAGTGTATCTCAGAGATAATCGCCTGCCTTTAGATGCGTATTTTATGCCAAAACATGGTTTCAATTTTGTCTTCATTTGGAATAACCAGAGCAATAAATAAAAAAAACAGAGTCTACACCTTGTAGACGAACGTAATTCCCTTCAAGTTTATGTTATTTCGATAGCTGATGTCAACAACTGATCTAGAAAAGTGCACCATAAAAACCGTCAATTTGGCTTCTATGATTGCAAATTACAGGCTTATTAAAGATTGAATCAAAAATTCAGAGTTTACATCTTATGTAGATAGCTTATTTCTACACAAATCAGTCAAAAAAAGTTGTCAGTTAAGTCATTTTTGGGAAGAAAACTGCACTTGAACTTTGTTAGAAGGTAGGTGACAGCAGCCTTAATAGTGACTCATACGTTCAAGGATGCGATAATTCATATGACATAGGAACTAGTAAATTATGCGATAGTTCATACAATATACGATAAATTCATGTGACATAGGAACTAATACATTTTAATCATCTTAGTTAGAATGATATAAAAAATATTCTAAATCTTTCTTGTAAAAAATATATAATAAATAGGCAAATTCTTGGAACAAAATGATTTCTGGAAGAGATTGCTTTTACCGAGAAGATGATAGTAAGTTTTCTCAAAATGTCTATACATTTTTGTTACATCTATGTTTCACAACTACCCAGAATTTCCCATAACACGCGGAAAAGGAAACGAAATGTTACGTAAAATGTGTTTTGTCAAATAAAATAAGTTTAAATTGATTGACATAAAGATAGGCCGTAATTCAGTTTTTGATTGTCATGGAACCGCGCTATCCATTGCCATCGTATTAATTAATGCTCATAAATGTAACAAAAGACTTGTAGTTTTGTCAAAAATATAAATATTGTGATAACAAAATAAAATATTACGTGCATGTTGTTTGTTAATTTCCTAGTTTGCAATCTCATATTTAGTTGTGTTTTAGATACATAAAATTACTTAGTAGAATTAAATGTTCCTTCTAACTAATGTATGAGCATCACATAATTATCATCTTATCATTCATGGATGTTATATGTATTTAAGTATTTATGGGAGACGCCCCCGTCATTATCGTTGTCTAGTACTTCGTAACACAAGGAGTAAATTCCTTTACTTCGAAACTAGACAATGGGTGTGTTGTATTGCGCATATTTATTTATTTATTTAATTATTACTTATTTATAAACGCGTCATTGAGCTATATCGAATATAAATAAAGTCTAATTTTTACATCCTACTAACCAAGTAAGACAGTAGTTTCACAGAACATTAACAAAAAATACAAATTCGTAATGAAAATTTTGAGCAAAACACCTTTTTATTAATATTTATTGCTAGTTATTAATCAGCATCTCTTGACCGATTTTCCCACACTTTAATTGTCAATCAAATGATAAGTGGTAACACTATACTCTACACCCACCTGCCGTTCATAAAAGGCGAAGTCATCTTACCCGCCTAGGAATGTCCATGAGAGAATTATAACATACTTAAACTTTATGATACACGCGATTGACACATCCTGGACATTTATTGAAATGGCAGAAAAATGAGTCGAGTCCGTAAATCAACAGAGATTAGCGAGAGTGAAGTGGGGAAAAACAAGCAAACGAAAAAATAGAGTAAGTACTTCATACCAGTGGAGAGGTTGTGTAAAAAAACCGGTTAAGTGCGTGTCGGACCCGCGCACTGAGGGTTCCGTGCCACCCTTAACTGAATACAGGGTCCACTTACTTTCACTTAACGAAAACATCACAATATATTGCGACAGCAAAAATAACTTTGTTTTTCATAGTGTTTGTATGAAAGACAAAGTTATATTTGCGGTTGATAAAAATGTGCAATATCTCAAAAACTACTGGTTCGATCTCCTTCAAACCAATTTTTGTTGCAAGTTTTTGTTGAGATCTACATCATATATTTTTTTTCAAAATTTTCACTTTCTTAGTTCAAAAGTTAGATGGGGGCCCATTTTACCACTTTGGAAGCGTCTATATCTCAAACCTTACACTTTTAGAAAAAATGGTTTTAGAAACCTCAACATCATTTTAAAAGACCTATCCATAGACACCCCCACACGCATAGGTTTTAGTAAAAAAAAAATTTTAGGGTTTAGTTTCATGTAATGGGAGCCCCCTTTTAATATTATTTTTTCTTACTTTTTGTATCTGAATCGGAAAGCGGTGAACAAAATACATCTACCTACTAAGTTTCAGCTATGTGATGCTTATAGTTTCAGAATAAAGTGGCTGTGACATACGGACGGACAGACAGACAGACAGACAGACAGACAGACTTGACGAAACTATAAGGGTTCCGTTTTTTGCCATTCGGCTACGGAACCCTAAAAATGTAAGAAACTGCTTCAAAGTGACCTTTGTACAAATCAATTATCATATAATGTAAATGTATGTAGTCTACGTGCGTATGTATTTTTTTTTTAATGAAATGATGAGTATTTTTATTCACTCGAAGCTTTCAGTTGGTATCTGGAACAACTAGGTATCGAAAAATAGAAACAACAAGGCCATCTAGTTCAGTCACTGTTACTAAGTAAGTATAAAGAACTAGCTTTTGCCCGCGACTTCGTTCGCGTGGACTTCAGGTTCGTCCCGTCTAGTAGCGCAAAAAATGAGTTATTTTTACGACCTCACATTAGAAACCTCAAAAATTGTAGCCTATATGTTATTCTGATGTATAAGCTATATTGTGGTAAAGTTTCATTCAAATCCATTCAGTAGTTTTTACGTGAAAGAGTAACAAACATCCATACATCCATACAAACTTTCGCCTTTATAATAGTAGTAGGATTAAAGATTTTACAAAGAACAAATCTATACTTAATCTATTATAAAGCTGAATCTATATTATAAAGCTGAAGAGTTTGTTTGTTTGTTTGAACGCGCTAATCTCCGAAACTACTGGTTCGAATTGAATAATTCTTTTTGTGTTGGATAGTCCAGTTATCGAGGAAGGCTATAGGCTATATAACATTACGCTACGACCAATAGGAGCAAAGATATAGTGGTAAATGTGTAAAAAACGGGAGGAAGAAGTCACTATTCGACGCGGACGAAGTCGCGGGCAAAAGCTAGTTATTTATAATCAGTGGCTCTACTAACCTACCAAGTCATGTACATCCACTCACACAACTGAAGTAAGTCTAACCAAGTAACACTTAAGTAAAAACTCGGTTTGTAAATCAATTTACAGCTCTTTTACAAGCTGGGCTTACTGGCTTCTCCTGAACTACGTCTCAAGGACGCAGGAAAAGATTCAGTGCACATCTCAACAATCCTGCTAGTTACAAGCCAGTGCCGCGCAGACCGTACATCGAAACGCACGCGTGTACTTCAGCGAAACGAAACGCGCGGTTGCACGCCGAAAAAACGAAATTCAAAATTGGAATGATTTTTGACAGTTAGAGTTGAAAGTGCTGTTTGTTTCTTTTATTTTTACTGTATCACCAGCCAGTGTAAACTTTATGTTGTTTTGAAACTCGGAAAAGGTGAATCGAGTAAGTGAATGCACGTTTATCGATGAATCTTAGTTTGTTAATAGTAATGCAGTCACGTGATTTTAGGCAATATTGCTCTAATGTATATTATAAATATGTAATTCAGTTAAATCAATAACATATGTATATGTGTATGTATATGAGTATTTATAATTAACTTGAAACATAATTTCAATATATACAAAAATAAAATTTAGTATTATTAATAACAATAACTAAATCAATAAAACTAAACTACTTACTTATACATCAAATACCATGAACGAAATATATTTTTGACAGTACTATTACCTTACCTATGTAATTCATTAGTAGTAATTTTTTAAACAGAATAAAACTCTAAGTAACGGAAACAGTGCTACAAAACACAAAAAATATATGATAAGACTTGTTATTTATTGCTCCTAATTACTATTAAAAACGAACAAACATAAGAACTGTAAATATTTGTGCTGTGTTATCGCTTGACATTTCACCTTTGATATCGGAGCTGTCCTACTAAACAATTCGTGTTTACTAAAGATCAACGTTGTAGCACACACAGTCACAGCCCTTGTCCTATAAAATTATATCTTCATAGTTTTTGATAGTTAGGATATCGATAGATACATACTATCACGGTGCCTGTAATAATTTCCGTAATAATCATAAAAGGAAAAAATCCTTACTTATATCGATGAAGGAGTCTTTTCACCAAGGGTTATCGTTTCAAGACTATTTTTAGGAGAATAATGCTATATAACCTAAAATATGTTTTATGTTAAACTATTCAAAACTGGCGTGCACAATTGTAGACACAATATTTAAGTTGAAAAATAAATATGACTATACTTTATATGCATGGAATTTACCAACTCTATCGGATGAAAAAAATATTCAGGTTTGAAAGGGTTTAGTTGAAATATTTATTTCACTCGCAGAACTCAAAATCTGACAATGGGGCATTAAAGCTGGCACTACACTGTATACCTCGAATTGAACTTTTATGTATTGGAAGGTTTTCCATTTTTATTGTAACCGATAGCCGCCTAGCGCGTTGATGTCTTTTATTAGGACATTAGTCTTACGAGAAAGAACCCTAAAAAGGAGATAGTTTCATTTAGCATTTGAGTTATTTTGAGGCACTTTAACTATAGTTTATTATTTTAGACCAATACAATCAGGCCTGCACTAATTAAAACCTTAGTAAACAACCGATTAGACGTCAAAGAAAATTAAAAAAATCTAAGCAACTTTTCATTGACAATAAATGTAATTCATTCTTACGTTATTTTCCCACACTGCCTTCTGACTAAAACAAGATTGTCTCTGGCCGTTGTTTTTGTGCCATTGTGCCACAAACTGATGGTTCTCTTTCGGTAATTAGCCGATTATGACTAATTACACGTCACATTGTTTATTTTAAGGTCTTCAATCTGATGGATAGGTTTTTGGGCGATTGTGTAGTTAGTCGTTTCGTATCTAGAAAAAATTAAACTTACCTAGAGTTCCCATATAAGTTAAAAAAAGTTTTTGTGATCTATAAGATCGAAACATTGCTTTAATAACCAATAATCCTAAAAAAAAAACATAAGTAATGTGCTTAGTTATTTGATTTTTGATTGAAAATTAATTATCGGACATTACAAGAGTCGAAAAGTTGAAGTAATTGTACGTAACACGACTGAAACAGATATGATGTGATGTGTTTCAGCATGTACGATATAGATCACAGTAAGACAAAATTGCTAAGTTCCTATTTGAATACTGAAGATCAGTAACAAATCTGTCTCAATTATTTTGATCTTTTATAAAGGAGCAATATTGTCTATCGACGTAAAACGCAAGCAACGAAACTTTATAAAAAAAATAGTTAAATGATTTAGACAGGTCATTGAGAGGAAAATGACTTCTCAATTAATTTAGGCACTACATTTAACCCTTTTCCCTTTTTTTCTCGATTTTCCCTTTAGCACATAAACATTGGTAATTGAGATAAATCGAAAGAATGTAAACTAAACAGAATATTTTTTCTTTGCAGGCACGCGCTATGCGCTCTTGTGGTTTGTGAACTGTGAGTGAAAAAAGAACGAAACATGTCGCGCGGACACTTACTATTATTGTGTGCGGCTGTCTGCTTCAATTTGGCTGTGGCTATCACACAGGTATGTATTTTTGTTAACCATTATTTCGTACGCAGTATTTAGAAATGTACGACGGTGAAAGAGGTGCTAAAAGAAAATGTATAAGCTTTACAACATGTAGTCCATTCATCCTCTCAACTGATCCTAAGAAAATTTACGAAAATGATCTAGTCTGATGAAGTCGCTTTTAATAGATGAACAGATATCGTTTCACCGTTTTATGATTGGCTTTAAGAAGATCGTGTGCGCGCAAGCTTCCATACAAAAAGAGAAAACGTTTTCCACCCCTTAAAAGTTGTCTGATTTTGTCATTTTTTTAAAAATGTTGTATGTTTTAGAAAACATAAGAACCGAAACATTCAGTTTTGGACTTAAATATCTCTTCGGAATTTCGACCATTTTTAACTATCAAGCCTTTATACAAAAAATAGAAGACTTACAAGCGTAGTTCAGGATGTATGAAAACGAATGAGATCAAATTTGTATCATTCCATAAAGGTTTACGGTTAGGAAAACGTTTTCCCCCGCATGCATATTTCGACCATTGGCGTAAAAATTGTATGAAAACTCGCGCTGCGCTACGCCTGCACAATTTGAATTTAATGCTGTTAGGGTACAATAAAGAAAAAAAACAATTAAATTAAATTACATTGAAATATGTGTCAACGATATAAAATGCTCTTTGCAATTAGTTAAAATATTGTGTATTTTAAAACTTATGAAATGTATTGGATATCAATATTCATCGCTACATTAGTATTCAAATAATCTTTATTAAACGCGTCGGTCTCATTTAACTTATTTTAATCATGAATATTTATGCATTCATTTGACTGTGTTTACTAAAAAACTATTATTTAAGCTACTTATTTACGCTACGAGAATATGTAAAGATCTTACGTCGTACCAAATTCTAGATTCTTGGCATATAGTAAAAAATATAGAAATGCACGACACGTTTACAAATTCTTTAGCATTTCTACATAAATGATTGCAAAGTGAACATTAAACAGTCTCGAATAATACGCCGTGAGCAAATACTTACTAAAATAGGTACTGACAACGTAAAAGCACTTGCTGGTTTTTTAAAACTAGGTATACAAAATGAACCTCTTAATACAGGGTGTTGTTTTGGTCAGCGACGAGCGACTCAGGGATGATAATATGAGTTATACTTATTCAAAAAAATATTATCTTTAAATTATATGCAAGTTTTATAAGAGAAACCCCCTTCACGTCTTTCTGAAAAAAATCAAAATGAATAGGAAAACTCGCACCGTCGCCCGTAGCTCACGCGTATCTACGAAAAACTACACCGTAGCTAGGAAGCTAATAGTAGGCGACCTGGTGTTGATAGTTTTGACTAGCCCGTTATATCGTCATGAAAAACAGATATTGTGGGCTTTTCCATTTAAAAAAAAAACTTTTTTGGCATCAGTATCGTTTGTATCACCACGCCTGAGTCGCTCGCTCGTCGCTAACTAAAACAACATCCTGTATATCTTGGTTCAATATCTGCTCCTTAAGCAGACCAAATATTGTTTCTGCCCTGAGACTTCGTTTCGCTCACATCCCAGCGAGAAAGTTTAAACATTTAGTGAGACTAATTGAATCACCTCTATATGCGAAGAATGCGGCGTTATTGAAGATGTTATACACGCTTTGATGGAGTACGTCCGGAGCAAACAGTTCAGGACTGAGCTGTTCAGGGATAGAAGATAGACAGTCGGCAGAAAGAAAGAAAACACATTTATTCGACCGAGAAATAAATAAACATTCAAAAACATGCAGAACTGCGTAGACTACTCAGCAGCAGGCACATTGGCAGGTGTAATAGTGTTCTGGCTGGCCAGTCAAATGAGGCAAAAACGCTGTACTGAATGTTGTCGTTTTGTAATTCTGTTGTTAAACAATTATTTTATATTTCAAAGTTACAATTTGGGACATGGTAATAATTGACAAAGTGCTTTAACGAAAGGGCAAAAAAAATTTTTCAGCTTTTCGTAATTCTTGTTTAACTACTTGTCTAGATTAGTAGTCTTAGACACCGAAAGCCATATATTTGTGTTACAATATAACAAAAACGTATTTTTACTTGTTATGAATCTATTTATGTGTTTTCAAGATAAACGCAATAACCTCTGTTCGAAGCAAAAGATGATGACAGTAGCCGTATTTACTTTTGGAGCCTAATTTCAAACTATTAAACTATTTTCTCTTGTTATTGTTACCCATTTAAAGAGATTAGAAATTACTGTACAAGGACTAAATCGAAATGAAGCATGTAAAATATTAAAAAATATAACGCTCAATGTAATATTATAAATTTATTTTGCATCCTTAATAAAACCTTTACAGTAAAAAAATACAAAAAAATTGACGATTGGTTTTGGTAATTAATGAAAAACATAATTAATACAAGGCTTAAAACTACTAAAGAATAAAATAATTATCATAGTTAGATAACCGACAAATTACCTATATTTTGCTCATGATTAAGACGTGATTGCAACAATGCTCACGTCGAAACAATTAAAAGATTAGTTTTTGTATTTTAATTATCAGATTGAAAACTCTGCAATTAAGTATACTAATTGATCAATCGGCTGACCTATGGTATTTTAGGGTTCAATAAGCAAATATCAGCAGTCAGCAAAAACGGCCTTATGTCTGTATATCACAAAGCTATATTTCCTTTTTTATAGGAGTAAAAATGTAAGGCCATTATAGAAAGATATCCGCGCTAACGTCGCATATAATAATCGGTCGACTTTTCCAATCAATTAATATCGGAGGGATGGTTGCTTCATAGGTAGTTTGTCACCAGGTGCCCTATTTTTGAATCACTCCTTTATATATCACTAGTGATTTTTGTTCAAAAATCAATTAAAATAACACTTAACGTAGACGGAAGTAAATACTAAATTGAAATATTTTTTTAAATCACTGCTCTATGGATTTTCACTGAGGAAAAATATCAACCACAGCCAAAGTCGCGCGAACCAACTAGATATCTGTATTCACGATTCTTCCATTAACTTTTACATCGGGTGACATTTCGCATTGATTTATTCCAATCGATTGGGAAATCAATCGAATAGTTGTGATTCGCGGTTCATTTAAAATCAATGATGGTAGCGATTCTTCAATTGATTATAGTTATTAATCTGATAGAGACATATTTACTGATTATCATAAGTTAATGACTTCATTCTATAAGTTCTGTAACTATAAGAATTATCATCAATAACTCTAAAGGACCTTCACAATATATTGAAAATTTTACATCTGATTATAATTAAGATTTTAAGATTTTACAAGTACCTAACCAAGCCAAAGGGTTCTGTAGAGAGGTTATTTTTAATTTTATAAATTAAGTATGTTGTAACTGTGGGAAACTAGCAAAGAAAATAAATACAAATATCACAAAAGCTCATGCTTATAGTACGTGAGATATACTCATTTTATTGAAACTACAGATATTGTATTGTACATCGAGATAATTATTATAAACATCACTGAAGGAAGATACATTGAAAGACGGTCAACGTAACATTTCAAAATACAAATAGATTTTTGCTATCGTTTCGTTACATTCACCTCCGAACTTGTGACCGAGAGTGAATGCGAAGATCTTTGGGTAGAAGTACTGTTACCTAATACAAAGCCCTCGTTATCACTAACGCTATGCGTTGCGTATCTGCCGTCGCCTGTTAAAAAAGTTACAGTCGAGAGCTTTATGGATAACTGCAAACGAGTTTTTGAGGAGAACAACTTAAATAGTTTATGCATAGTAGGTGATTTTAACCTATGGGATATAAACTGGAATCAAAGTGATGAAGGGCGACTGTCTTCATTAAACCAAAATTTCATGGATTTCATAACCGTGAACGGCTTAACCCAGTTCAATTATGAGAGGAACTCTATGAATAGGCTTCTAGATCTTGTTTTGACTGATCTGTCCTCTTGCACTGTGTCGGAAGCAACTGATGTATTGAGTAAAGTGGACCCACTGCACCCACCTCTCGTCATCGATCTGACTTTGAGCAATGGAGGCACTCTTTTGCCAAATAGTGACTCAGTTAAACGAAACTTTCACAAGGCAAACTACTCAGAAATTAACGATTTCTTGGCACAAGTTGACTGGGAGCAGGTGTTTGTGGATGTCTCGGAAGTGAACGAAATGTCCGAAGCATTCTACAAAGTCATTGAGAATACACTAACGAGATTCGTACCGGTGCACAAACCTCGTAATGCTCGCTTTCCAATTTGGTTTAGCCGCAATTTAATAAACCGTTTGCATGAAAAAGAAAAGTACCGGAAGAGATACAAAAAGTACAAAAACCCCCTTGACAAAATTACATACAGATTGTTGTCTGACCGATGCGGTTGGCTTGCTAAGGCTTGCTACAAATCCTACATGCATAAAGTAGAGCAGAGTATTAAAAACGACCCTAAATATTTCTGGTCCTATATAAAAAACAAAAGAGGTGGGTCTGGAACTTATCCGTCGTCAGTAACTGATGGTAACACATCCTCTTCGGATGGCTCTACTATATGTAATATTTTTGCCTCACACTTTGCCTCCATTTATGACGGCACCCAGTCTGCTACGATTATTGATGGTGCATCTTCTGCCACTAGCTCACAGTCCGATAGCTTTAGTTTTGCTCCTATTAGACTGGACAGCTCTACTATACTAAAGAAACTTAAATCCCTTGACATAAGTAAAGGTGCAGGGTCCGATGGCTTACCTCCAATATTTCTTAAGAATTGCGCCTCTAATTTGGCGGAGCCATTGAGTAGGATCTATAATAAATCGCTAGAAACAGGCGTTTTTCCTGAAACATGGAAAATTGCTAAAATTGTTCCAGTTTTCAAGTCTGATGACCCCCAGCACGTCAAAAATTATAGGCCAATAGCAATTCTTCCTATTCTGGCCAAGACCTTGGAAAGTCTGGTCTGTCCCTACATTCAGAGCTATTTTGCACTATTTGTTTCTGATTATCAGCATGGGTTTCTGAAGGGTAGATCAACATGTACAAACTTGGTAACATTTACTGATGATATCTCTGAATCTATTGACTCAAATAGGCAAATTGATGTGGTGTACACAGACTTTAGTAAGGCCTTTGATAGAGTTCCTCACAGGTTGCTGATATCAAAGCTGGCTAAGTGTGGTTTCTATGGGCCCATGTTAAAGTGGCTAAACTCATACCTCATAGAGCGGTCTTTTTACGTTGTCTTAAATGGTTTTGCATCTGATACCTTCAAAATTGCATCAGGTGTTCCGCAGGGATCGCACTTGGGCCCCATTCTGTTCAATATTTTTGTGAATGACCTACCGTCCCGCTTTCGGTATTCTATACCTTACTTATTTGCGGATGACCTAAAACTATCGAGAGTTATTGAATCAGCGGAGGATGCGGCACTGCTTCAGAGGGACATCGACTCGCTCGGGGAATGGTGTGATTGTAACGGAATGAGTCTTAATGTAAAAAAATGCTCTTTTATTTCGTTTACCCGGAAAAGAAACATTGTACCTACTAATTACCACATCAATGGGGTTAGCCTGAATAAGGTTCAAGTAATTAGAGATCTCGGAGTTCTGATGGATAGGGAGTTAACATTTGTTCCACATATCGATCATATTATGAAAAAGGCAGCAAAGATACTGGGATTCGTCATACGTAATGCAAAAGGCTTTAGGAATGTTGAAACAAAAATATCGCTATTTAATTTGTCTTGTCAGATCAACCCTTGAGTACGCCAGCATTGTTTGGAGACCACACTTCGCTTGCCATTCCTTGCGAATTGAACGGGTTCAAAGAAAGTTCACCAGACACCTTGCCTACGCTGTGGCTAGACCGGGACTCAGTTACGAGGACAGATTAGCTTTCTTTAAAATGACTAGCCTTCAAAAGCGCAGAGAACTTCTCGATTTGATCTTCCTATATAAAATCTTCAATAATCACACTATTTGTTCTGAATTGCTACGAAGACTGACACTTAGAGTTCCTCTCCGACTGCCCCGTCGCCCGTTGGGCCTTTTTAATGTTCCTTTTCGGAAAACAGTTATGGGTGCTAACTCACCTATCCCAAGATTGTGTCGGCAGTATAACCAAATGTGTCAATGCTCTGATATTGACTTATGCTCGATGTCTCTTTGTAAGTTCCGCAAGAGATTACTTGAATTGTTAAAACTTTAGATCTGTGGCACTTTTTGATTGTATTTTTTTGTTTACGACTTTTTTTCTTTTTAATTAGTGTGTAAGTGGCTTTTTTTGTGCATGCTGTGTTCGCCTGTAAGAGGCTGTACATTTAGCATAGTTTACTTTGTAAAATACGTAATATTAGTAATAATGTACTAGTTGTAGGTGAACCTATTAAATAAAAATAAAAAATAAATAAAATAAAACTTGCGACCCGATTGCGACGTATGATTGCGTCTAATTGATGGCAAATTGTCTAATATTAGTTTTGTGAGTACATCACGGAGCGACATCACCGGTGGTCTGTCATACCTCATATTTCATAGCCGAGAGAAAGGATTGTACTCCGTCGTGACTGGTCACATGGGTGCAGGGCTTTCACCTATTTTGAAACTTTTTTTATTGAGAATACATTGAATTGAATTTAGAATACTATTTAAATGAGATAAAATCTGAAGGTATTTGCTTTTAAACCCCTCACGGATGTGTTTATGCACATTCTTTTGTTTAGAAACATGCCAGCGTCCTATCCACAGATAAGTAAAGTATGTCCTATCGATCCGTGAGGCCTTTTTTACTGACTCGTAAATTAATGAACAGTGTTTTACAAGTACCTGTAAATACACTTATTAAAATGGCATGGTCTATGAAAGAGAGAAAAGATCGACTTTTGATGAGAATATGAATACTTACTGCCTGATCTAATAAGTAACCAGTTACGTTATCTGTCCATTACTTCACAAGAAATTACGTATTTTTATTATTTCTTGTTTAGTGCTGATTTGTAGAAAATACTTAGTTGTAATTTGTCATAAATGTAAGTAACTATCCATTCTTAGCGTCTCAAGATAGAGCATAAAAAATAGGCGGTAACCCTAAACTATGCATTTATGTTATGTCATTGTCCGAATCGTCGTAATTGTTATTCGTTTATCAGCGATCTATAGATCGATACCAATTATGCAGTGCGGCTTTATATGGAACGGCCAATTTTATGCTCACTTAATTCGCTTTACAAATTATAACACTTCCTAATACGAAATATCGTTTATTATTTTTTTAGTCGGTTAAGGGGCAATGAGAGCAATTGATACTTTTAAAGGTCGGCAATTATGTTCACTGCAAATAAAATTAAAATGCTTAACTGATAACAGTTTCACCGATTCAACTTTCTGCATTCCCAAGCGGTTGACTGGAAGAGAACGCCCTACTAAATGGCCCTTCTAAAATAAGGCATTTAGAAAAGTACATGTAGAAGTTTCGATTTGAAAGATCAAGGGCTCTATTTTTGAATCACTCGCTTCAAAATGGCGAGTGATTTTCGTTCAAAGATTAATTAAAAGTCAAGGAAAATATCTCGTTTTCGAACAAAAATCACACACCATATGCAAGCGAGTGATTCAAAAATGTATGCATGGAGTTGATAAATGCTAAAGGTAATTCAAAACGTTCAGTAAGTGCCAACATTTAGGCGCTTCTGCGAGTATGGGGCTAATTATCATCTTCTATAATTGGAAGGTATTTAATCTTAACTTACCATAGTACCAAGCATGAAAAGCATCACTGCATATAAAAAAATGATTAAACAAATAGAAGAAATTTTATCGTCAAGCTTTTTCTTTTACCCCTTTATCACTTCCTTCGCGACGCCTGTATTTTCTCTGTATAGACCAATGGTTGACTGGTAGATAATGCTTTTAGCATTAAGTCCGCCATATGTACCTTTTGTTTGTGCATGAAGTGTTATAAATAAAATAAATAAATAAGAGTAAAGTAAAAAAACAATATTGAAGCGAGTCTATTTAAATGTAAACTATCATTATTTGGTGACATTTTATAAAACATTTTATTTATATTCGTATAGATTGTAACGTGCTTCCGTACTTTATTTTTTATAAAGTTTTACTGATAGTGTCCTGATGTTTATATCAGAACACAAGATAGTGATACATTTCCTTTTATTTCTTTAGTGTTAGTAATGGTCTTCTTAAAAATATGCTAATCTTTAGTAGTTTTCATTGAGCCAGCACCATGTAAGGCATGTTTGGATTGAGTTCTACTAACGAATGAGTATCGCATATAACGCCCACTTATATTCATTTGGTGTTGTATTTAGTAATCATGCTTTATTTTCGAGTAGTGGTCCCTAGTTTTTCTTAGTGGGGAAACGAGGTTCACCGGGATCCTATTCGGGGCGAACTCATGAAAATCGGTCCACCCGTTCCCCAGTTATAAAGTGGTGCAACTAACACGATCAGCTAAAAGATAAATATGCCAAAGGAATCCATTTGGTATAAACTGTTGACTAATCAATTCACTCACACATTTTTCAAGAAAGTCAAAGACAAATATTTGGTTTGTTACTACATTTATTATTGAGATGCCTGTTAAAACTGACCTTTAATTGTAACAGTGTAAGATCACAAAATTCACAGCCGAAGATTGGGATTCTTAAAAAGTCAAGGTAGTTAACTTTTTAACCGACTTTGAATTGGTGGAAGGAAAAAGGAGTCCTATGTTCATAGCGTATGTTTTTTTAAAAACATTACATAAATCTACCTAGCGTATACCTTTCTAAAATGATACGATAACATAATAGATTACCTGATAAATAAGTGTTAATATGAAACCATTAAAGACTGTAGACTTTCTCGAAAAGGTTCTATCCATCGAAGGTGCCAATCCAACACTATTTATTGCGTCACTTAAAAAATTACCTAACCTATTTCAGTATGCTATAAATGTTTATTAAATAATATTTACACGTTCCGGGACACTATTCCAGACACAATAGATGTTTTATTGTTTTCACGCCTGTAGGCGTTCACTGTCCCGGAACGTGTTAATTAAACTTATTAGCAATCAATGCCGCATATAAACTTTTCAACTATCTCCCATCGTAAAACTTAACGCTATTATAGTAATTGTTACAGACAATACCATAATCAATTCGCAATCGCTATCTCTCTTCCACGTTCTAGATCTGGGAGAATTCAGTTACTTATATTGAGCTATTGCCCGCGGACTAAACATTGCTATTCCTACACAATAGTTAGGTAATACTAGAGTTTTAACAATAAATAAGGAAATAGTAATATGTACCTTGGCTACTTGATAAACCATTTTTTTTGATGTGGTCAAAATTGATGTTTTGAAGTGTTTAAAGAACACGTAAATATTCAACCGCTGGTAACGACATTTAACCATTCGTTTAGTAAGTTATCGATCACGCAACTAGGCCAATTCTTTCATGTAATTTCGCCTCGGTCCTCTAAGTTATAAGGCGGAAATCGAAAATATTTCAAGATCTAAAACTATGAGCGTTTTGAAATTGATTATTATATGATTGCAATCATCCGCATCTTAATGTTCGCATCGTGCATTGTGAAATGTTTAGACGTATTTAGACAGAATATTTTTTCAGCTATGAGCTAATAACCTTTAAATAAAAACCTCCATAAAAATTTCAGAACTAACTTAAAGTTCTAACTTGGTAAAACGTAATAATTGAATTAGTCTACATAGTCAACAGGAGGGAAGTGCAGTTTTTTTGGTTGTAGGGTAAAATCTCATGATTTTGTTCTAAGTGTGTTCGATTTTCAGCCTCCCAATCTCATTGGTATGGAATGTAAAGCCACAATGACTCATTTGTTCGTTATTGATTACAACTAAATGACTAACTTTAACGTCATTTCTAAAAAATAATCTAGTTTGAGTCAGCTTCTAGCGAATTGGCCACGGGCATCGCGTCTGGCTAACGCCTGACCTTTTGTGAAAGGTCGCCGAATGAACACGTTTGATGAAAGATGGGTCAACACTTAACAGAGGATTCCCATTTACTTCACGTTACTTGGCTAATACTAACTCATAAAATGAGTATGAATCATTAATTGCTTTCACAGAAATTGCTAGCTGCGGGTCTAACTAGAAGTTGAGTATATGATACCTAGTGACTTAATATTTTCTACGAGAATTTGACCGGTAGATACAGAGTCCTAGAGTCAAGAGTCAAGTAAAAGAAACTAAGAAATTATGCTTCGATTAGGAAAAACTTTGCTGCGGGTTTACTCTAATTTCTATGTATATTTAGCGAATTGAGTGAGCACTATAAATTCTAAATTACTCAAGAACGATCGTTGGTTCATATAAATACAATAGGTAGCGGATTGAGTAAGCACAAGGAATGAACGGTAAAATTTTAAATTTAAATTAGGATACTAAAAGTAATAAAACTTTTCAGACCTTGAAGTCTTAACTATCAAAAATAGATCGATGCAAGTAAACCCACAGCTATTTCGCAACCCGTGATGGAGTGTGAGATGCGCACGATCATCGGCGCAGCACCCACTTGAAACACAGTTGAAATTAGTATACAGTAGGGCACATTCATGTGTCAAAAAAGCGCTAAAAAGCTCAAAATGTCGCAGATAGTTGCGCCTCGTTTTTGAAGGATCAAAGCTTACTACAATGCAACTTATTGGTATTAAAGCTGGGTGGCAAAATCTATTTTCATACCGTATCAGCCTCTAATTACTTTTCTAGGTGAATGAGGGCGCAAATACGATTAGCGCCGTTTGAATAATAGATTTTTATGGCACAAGAAAAAAAATGAGTTGAAGACCTAATTGCAATTTTGTTTACGTTATTGTTTAAAGCAAAGTGATTCTGATAAAAAATGGCAAAAAAAAAATCATTTTACTACATCACCAGCTATCGTTTTCGTAAATACATCTAAGTTTACAATTGCTTTCTGTGAGCGAAGTGAGCCTACTGCAATCTATTTCCACTGTGTATGACCATCAAAATCGTGCTTAATGCGATAATAAGCAAATCTCTATTGTTTTATTGATTCCACAATCCAAATAACTGTTACGAAGTTCGAAAAGCTTACGTTAATGTTCTTCCATCTTTTAACTAGACTATCTTGACCAGTTTGCTCTACATCCACAGAAAAGAATAATCACTCAAAGTGTCTTAAAGGTACTACAAACCTTGTGATATAGTAAAATCAGTCCTACGCAATAGTTTGTCGACAACAAAACTCTAATTTGGTGTCATGAGAACAGAGAAGATTAAACAAAACATCTTAATGTCCATTAGTGTTGCCATTGTGCACATAAGTAGATCTTCTAAGCGTTTAATCGACGCAACTCGGTGTATTTTGCAACCATACATAGTCTAAGTAGCGACTTAATTTATTCAAAAAAAAAATAACGCATATGTTTTCTCTTTAAAAGTGAGTCAGTGCAAAGAAAACTGTAAGTAAGAATATACTTTTTGAATGAGGAAAAAATGGGGTAAGTTTTTTCAGAAAATGCTGCGTTGGTGGTTACTCTATTGATTTAAAACTATTTTATGTTACCTCAACCCTTTCATTTCATTCAAAAGATTTTCACAACCAGTAATACTTATCTTGAATCACGAGTTTATTTATTTATTCAAGGCTCACAGAACAAGTTACAATCACATGATTTACAGAAAAAAAAAGCAACTTAGATATAGAACTAGACTGTAACTCTAAGTATGTGGGCACAATATGTACCAAATATAATGCAATGAAAGAGGGTTAGACTTGTACCTCGATGCGTTTCAAAATACATCACTCGGTAATTTTGACGGATGTTACGAATACCAAGCTATCTCGTCTCATGATCCTGCGCAGAAACCGAATCGTGACGCGACCCAGTTATTCGCTACAATCGATACGTAATCGATACTGGCTTAATAAATATCATCTGATAAGGTGTTGTGAAAAAAATGACAGGTAAATAATGTAATAGAGGTGATTGACCATGCTAAAGTATTATACAACTGAGTAATATTGGTAAAGCTCCGTTGCTATATAAAAGAACATTAATATAAAATATTTATAAAAAATGGCAATAAAGTATTTATTAGTTTTAAAATTTACTCGGAAGGAAGGTAAATAAGCCTCGTTAACTGTCTTCTAAAGTAATAACATATTTTCCAAATGCTAGTAGGCTTTATTTTTGAACATACTTGCTAGTGGCAATGCGGAAATCATACTCTTCGTTAGAATACAAGAACCACTTGGAAATGTATTCACAACACGTGACTTATAAATTTTTGTAATTTTATACTAATTATCATTAAATGCTAATCAGAATATCATCACTAAAACATAGATTCTACATAGCAAACAGCTTTAATAGTTTGCATGGACATCGAAAACTTTTATCGCTATAAAGAAACACAATAAGTAATTTTCAGAACACTCCAAATGAGTACTTTAAATGAGTACTTTTTATAATAATTAGTTTTATTATATGCTTTATTAGTAAATCATAAAATTCACCTTTTTAAATTCATCTAACCAATCTATTGTGTGGACTAAATACCTGAAATGTCACAACGCAGAAGTAAACTATGGTATAAGTAGGTACCTAGTTAAGCTTATTCTATTCTACGAACCATATCTCCATCCCACAAAGCCAAAATTTCGTATGCTTCTACAACTTTTCCTTTCACTACCAATAAGCGTGACACCTCATATTTATGTCCGATTACGAATAATTTAAGAGATACACATTTAAATGTGCACAACCTTGAACCAGCAGCCTTTGCGGCCATGTTTGGGTGGCCATATGACACTCGTATGACTGGACATGCAAAGTTTTGGTCAGAAAGAATAAGTGTGACTCACCCTTTGGAAGTAGTACATGATGTCGACGCGTTTGGTGCAGTGGTTAGCGCTCCTGACTACTATGCCGGCGGTCGTGGGTTCGAATCTTGCAAGGTGAAAAAGTTTATGTGATGAGCACGAACATTTGTAGCTAAGACATGGATGTTTTTATGTATTTAAGTTTTTATGGGAGACACCCCCGCGATTATCGTAGTCTGCAAGTTTCCTTAGTTTAAAACCAAGACAATTGGTGTGTTGTCCGGCGCATATTTAAATTTATTTATGCCTACAGTGGACATAATATAAAAAACAATTTAGTTTTTGTTGTAGAAAACAAATGCGGTTTGCAAATTCTCAAAGCTTACCTGATCTACCGGATAAAAACAAAATCAGTATGTTCAGGAAGGTACTTACAACTGTTTTACTGCAATACCTATCTAATTATTCGCCTAATGAATTACGATTGGGAAATGCATGACATACTGCACCATTAAAGAACTCCGAACATCTCATTAAAATTGCTAATAACTTTATTAGGTCTTTAGAATCGTATTTCTCAATTTTCAACACTTTGATGTCGGCTTTTTGTGTAAGCCTAATGAAAGTGCAGCTAATTTTATGTATTCATTAAGTTGTGTCATCCTTATTTTATCGAAGAAAGACTAAGTATTTGTAATTTAGAATAGAAAACTATTCTCGTACAAAAATTTTCCTCGACGAAGGCATAGCATATAAAGCAAGCTCATCTCTTATATTATTTCTGTCTCTTAGCAATAATCATAGCCAATTTCTGGATAATGGATGGAACGGTGAAATTGAGGTTATCTGGTCATTTAGGAGTCCAACAGGATTATTATTGTTTGAGAACAATTTGTTTTACTAAGTACATTTTTTAAATGCTATACATTGTCTCAGTTTGAATATTTCTTCCAATTTACGCATATAGAATTCAGCGCAATCTAGTTTACTTATTCAAACAACTAGCTTTTGCCCGCGACTTCGTCCGCGTGGAATAGTGACTTCTTTCTCCCGTTTTTTACACATTTACCACTATATCTTTGCTCCTATTGGTCGTAGCGTGATGTTATATAGCATATAGCCTTCCTCGATAACTGGACTATCCAACACAAAAATAATTATTCAATTCGAACCAGTAGTTTTGGAGATTAGCGCGTTCAAACAAACAAACTCTTCAGCTTTATAATATTAGTATAGATAATATTAGTATAGATTAAGTTAAATTGTAACGTTCATGAATCACAACATTTTGAAACTTGTTTCTGGCACCGTCTGATTCATTATGCCGAGCAATATTACAAACGGTTAAGGAAATATGACCAGTGGTTAAGTTATTGCGACCCTTGGGTGGGTGGGCAATGGGCACAGCTTGTTGTCACTACCACGAATAACATGATTTTGGGTAGAATATTTGCATAATTTTATAAAGGTACACACATAATTATATTCTTTTAATGGCCTTATTTTCTTTCACAAATAGTGTAACATATGTATGTTTAAAGAAAGAAAATAGGGGCATTTTCCAACTAAGTAAACAATAATCATTCTTGAACATTAGTGGGGCAGAGCACTAAAAACCGTTCATCTTCTAAAATCAATAGTTGTTGCTATAAAAAGGCTCCGTTTTAGACCAAGCTCTATTATAATAAGGATTCTTTAATTCCAATTCTTAGCGTTATCTGATTAACGCCCAAAAGGATAGGTACTAATGTTTCAGATATTTAAATAGATGTTTTAAAAGTTTGAGTTATTTTGCGTTCCTCAAAGAAAGGGTACAGTCTACCTAGGTAGGCTAAACATTACATAGGCACTCCTTTCTCCCTTCCGTGCGATTACATAACGGCTAGTTCCACTTACAACGATCTAGATCTAATCTAATAGTACAATAGCAACTAATAAGTGTAGTAAACGGTACATCTGTAACTGATGGTTTTGCAAGCCTCCGTCTTATTGTCTTTTCCGCACTGCAATAAACGGACTTACGGTAATTTTACAAGACGAAAATAAAGCGATGAGTTAGTAGTTTGTCATGTACAGGTAATACTCGTAATTGCATTTGCAATATGCTGATCGATTTTGATGGTTTGGCTGTGGACTCTATTTTTGGTTCGATATTCCTTTGTATTCCAAAAAATCTTTAAAAAATGCTTCATTTTTCAACTTCGATTATGCGTCATTTGAACAGCATTAACTGCCTGTTTCACAATGTCCTAATAAGTGTCCGTTAACTTTATCTGAATATTACGTCATAGGAAATTATTTGATGAACGTTTATGTCTGAATCATTCGTTGGTTTTAGTGTTTATTTGTAAATGGTGAAACAAAGTTTGTTCTGTGAAAAAGTTCTGTGAAAGGTTTGAGGAACTCAACATACATAAGAAGTTGTTGTTGGTTAGTTGCACTGTAAGTGTCGTAATAATAACTATTTAGGTTTTACAACACGGTTTTATTAATAGAAAAATATAAAACAGTCAAGCTAACATGAGTTGGCAAAAACTAGGAGCGCGAGTACAACAGCGCCATCAAGCGGAGAACAGAAGAATTAAATAAACCTTTTTTTATTGGCAATTGGCTAGCTAGGGTATTGTCTACATTCTTCCAACATCCTCCCTTAGACATACTCCCATCATAGACGAGCAGAGTTGTAGCTTGGGTTGCGACGTGGCCTTGGTAAGCACGTCAGCCACCATCAGATCTGTCTGCACATACTTCACTTCAATTGAACCTCCAAGTATCTTGTCACGAACAAAGTGATGTCTGACATCAATGTGTTTTGTTCTGGAGTGGTAACCTTCAGTACCAGAAAGTTTAATTGAGCTTTGATTATCACTATAAATTATCAAAGGTTTACTCTTCAGTTGTGGCCAAATATCTTCTTGAAAATGTCTAAGCCACAAAGCTTCCTGCACACATGCTGATAGAGACATGTACTCTGCTTCCGTTGTCGACAGAGCAACAGTAGGTTGACGTCTCGAGTTCCAGCTGATCGATCCTCCCTGGAACAAGAATACATAGCCCGTACATGAGCGCCTGTCGTCTTCTGAATTCGCCCAATCGGCGTCGCAGTAGCCATGAGTCAAAACTTCATCAGGATTTTGCTTATAGATAAGTTTGTAATCTTGTGTACCTTTAAGGTACCTCATGACTCTCTTTAGTGCCATCCAGTGCTGCATTTCAGGTTTGTTATTGTATTTGCTTAACATATTGATAACAAAGCTAATGTCTGGCCTTGTAACCTGTGAAATGTACAATAAGCACCCAATTGCTTCTTGATAAGGAATGTCTTGCAGGATTTTACTTTCATCAGTACTTCCTTGTAGTCTTGAATTCATATCTACGGGTGTTTTCACCGGTTTGCATTCTGACATACCAAATTTATTCAACACTTCTTGAATGTAAAGTCTTTGATCTAAACAAATTATTCCCTTTTCTCTATCTCTTTCTACATGTATTCCAATGCAGTAACATAACTCTCCTAGATCCTTCATTTTAAATGTTTTATTGAGTTCATTTTTGATATAGTCACTAGACTGTTGTTTGTTTGTAAATAAAATCAAATCATCAACATATGTAGCAATAAACAATATGTTCTTCTCATCAACAATTTTGTGATAAATGCAAGGATCTAAGTTTGATTGCTTTAGACCCAAACCTTTCAATGTAGAGTCCAATTTTTTGTTCCACTGGCGACTTGCCTGCTTGAGGCCATATAATGATTTTCGTAGTAAACATACCTTCTCTCCTTCCTTAAATAGTGGGGGTTGTAACATATATATCTCCTCCTCTATGTCGCCTTGAAGAAAGGCTGAAATGGCATCCATTTGAATAATATCTAAATCCATTTTCACAGCAAGAGCAAATAAGTATCGTAACGATGAAAATAAAAGTGGTGGAAAGAACGGTGGTGAACAGGTGAAAAAACGTCATTGTAGTCTATGCCCTTTTTTTGAGAACATCCCTTTATAACCAGTCGTGCTTTATACTTTGCAACTTCACCTTTTTCATTTACTTTAGTTTTAAAAATCCACTTGCAGGGTATGGCACGCTTGTCAGGTGGTAAGTGGGTCAGCTCCCATGTATTATTATCTATCAATGACTTGTATTCCTCATTCATTGCATCCTCCCATTGCCGAGCTTCAGCGCTAGACAATGCTTCTTCCACAGTTTGAGGATCTGTAATCTGTGCAGTACACAAAAAAATATTATTTTGAAATTTATCTCTCTGACGGGGCCTCAGTGTGATATTTCTGGTAAAAAGCTCATTACTATCAAACTCTTCGCTAGTATCCGGGTAATAAGTCTCGTCATTGTCATCTGTATTCATAACACAACTGTTGAATGAAGTGACTGAGCTCGTAGGAGATAAAGTGCCATTTTGTGATTGATTTGTTAAATCATTATCTGTATGCATGGTTTCCTCACTCTCCTGGTCCAAATTACCTTCGTTTATGGCATCATTTCTGGAACTAAGTGGCATCGTAATAAAATGAGGCGATGGTACAGATTCCGGGGTCTTTATTTCTATATTTTCTGGTGTTTTTGAATTCTCAACAAAAATCACATCTCTACTGATTATAGTTTGTTTGGTTTTAGGGTCATGTAGCCGATATCCTTTTGTATTGTCACAGTAACCTAGGAAAATCAGTTCTCGTGACTTTCTATCCCATTTCAAACGATTTTGTTTTGGTATGTGTACCATAGCCTTTGACCCGAATATTTTTAAATGCGATATATTTGGTTTCTTACCATTCCACTTTTCATATGGTGTTGCTCCATCAAGGACCCTTGACGGTGAACGGTTTACTATGTATGCTGCGGTTGCCACTGCTTCAGCCCAATATTTCTTATCCAAATTTGCATCAAAAAGCATAGCTTTGGCTCGCTCCACCAGTAATCTGTTTCTCCGCTCTGCCAGACCATTTTGCTCCGGAGTATAAGGTGTGCTTGTTTGATGTTTGATGCCAGAATCTGCTAAGAATTTTAAAAATATGTTGTTACAGTATTCCTTGCCGTTGTCAGTTCTTAGTATTTTTATTTTCTTATTAGTTTCGTTTTCAACTTCATTTTTAAATCTTTGAAACAATGACTTTATATCCAACTTATTCTTTAAGAAATATACATAAATTTTTCGTGAAAAATCATCTACAAAGGTTATGAAGTATTTCGCTCCACCTGCAGATGGAGTCTCCATCGGACCACAGAGATCTGAATGTATTATTTCTAACAAAGCATTAGCTCTTGAGCCAGAGTGTGGAAACGGAAGTCTGGTTTGTTTCCCCTCACAACATGGAATACATACAGTAGTATCACTGCCTTTTGTTATTTTAACACCTTCAGTACAATTTTCTAACTTTCTTACATCTGTCAAATTTAAATGAGCCATTCTCCTATGCCATGTACCAATATCAGCCTTGCTCTCATGAGAAAAAACTGCACATGCTTTACCAGTAGCTGTGTTTAGTTTATACATATTGTTAGTAAGCCTCGCCATTGCAACTAGATCATTCTTTGCATTGTATATGTGACAGCCTGTTTTTGTAAACTGTACATTGCAACCATTTTTTGTTAACTGGCTAACTGATAATAAATTTGCACTAAGGTCTGGTATAAGTAAAACATTTCTCACCTGAATGTCATGTTCAGAGTTGTTTGTAATAGTTTGGATGGTTACTTTACCTATCTGTTGCACAGAGACTGATTCATTGTTGGCCACCATTATCTTTTGGATCGGAGGTGGTTGTAAATCATACATCCAATCAGCACGCCTCGTCATATGCATTGTTGCGCCGGAATCTATGTACCAATCATCTTGATTCACTGTGCTATAGGCTGAAAAAAATGGCTGAAAAAACATTATTATCATTAGTATTTTTCTTCGCAGTGCATTGGGACTTAATATGTCCATATTTGTTGCAATTAAAGCAACGGGGTCCTTTCCCTTTAGGCTTAGGCTGGCTATTTGAATTGTTTTTATTGTACTTGTGTTTTGCATGAAAGGCTGAAGTCTCTGAAACTTGCACTTCTTGCAATAGTTTTGTCTTAATGAAGTCGGATGATACTTTTACTCCAGAACTCTCAATACCCATGATCATTGGTTTATAGTTTTCCGGTAAACCTGCTAGCATTAGAGTTCCTAACCATTCATCCTCTACTTTGAAATTAATGTTTCTTAGCTTGTGTGCGGTACTCATAATTTTATTTACATAGTCTTCGACATTAGTACAGCTATCCAGGGAGGTGTTGATTAGATCTCTCAGTAAACCAACTTTCCTTGACAAGCCGGAATCCTCAAAAACCTTCTGCAGTCGTCCCCATACCTCTCGAGCCGTCTGGGCACCTTCAATGTGAACATAGTTTATAGGTTCGACTAACAAAATAATTTTCGACTTTGCCTTGACATCTTTTTTGGTATCAACTGATTCAGTACTCGGATCAACGCATTCCCACAGCTCTTCGTGCTCCAAATAAGTCCTTACGGCAAACTTCCAGGTATTATAATTGTCTCTTCCAGACAATTTTTCAATTTGTAGGTTATTAGAAGCCATGATGGTACACGCCACGCCGGTTCAAAATTATTTTTCTCCGTAATAAAGATTGCTGCTTTCACTAAATAGTCATGGGGCGGCCCATAACCTGTCGTAATAATAACTATTTAGGTTTTACAACACGGTTTTATTAATAGAAAAATATAAAACAGTCAAGCTAACATGAGTTGGCAAAAACTAGGAGCGCGAGTACAACAGCGCCACCAAGCGGAGAACAGAAGAATTAAATAAACCTTTTTTTATTGGCAATTGGCTAGCTAGGGTATTGTCTACATTCTTCCAACAGTAAGAGTAGGCGGAACACGGAGTTTTCATAACAGCTAGCTACAGCTAAGGACACGAATGTATACAGAGTATTGTGAAACCTAAACGGCTGGAATTCCCTTCGGAATTAACAAATCTATTGACATTTTCTTGCATATGAAAACTTTGGTTGCTAGCTGTGATTTCGTATTGTCAAAGTTAAATGCAAATAATTGAGAAGTTCATCTCTCTTAGAACAAAGGTGAGTTACATTTTTGATGACAGGTTTGGTGCAGTGGCTAGCGCTCCTGAGTACTGAAAACTCGCGGGAGTTCAAATTACGCAAATGTTTGTGTGATAAGCACGAACATTTGTACTAAGTCATGAATGTTATTCATATATTAAAGTATACATGGGAGACGCCCCCTTCATAATCATTGTCTGTTACTTTCGTAACACAAGTAAAAAAAAACCTTAATTCAAAACCAAATAATTGGTGCATTGTCTGGCGAATATTTATATTTATTCATAGTATTGAAGAGCCAATAAACTATTTCTAGCGACTGAAAAACATGTGGGGCCTCTTTTTGTGGATCTGTTTATATGTCATCCTGCGGGTGTAGTCTGCAGCAACATTTTTGACATTTCGCGTAGCGAATTTCAATTTTCTGAATTTTTGCTGCATCAATTAATATCCATTTAACTTACGTACTAGCTAAATTACTTACGTACATATATCTTTAATAATAAATCTTAAAAAATATTTCTGATTTTTTAAGCTACATTCAAAAACCCTTCTCCATCAATAAATACACTAAAACACCAATTTTGTCTCAGCATTGTCTTCGCGAAATGTCAAAAATTTTGCTTCAGACTGCGCCCGCTGCTCATAAATTAGAGATGTCACTCTTTGATACCTACCATCAGTATCGATATACATTTGAGATGACCTTATAACACTAGTCGTATTTATAAACAGTGATCCACCTGTTTTAACTAGGGCATTAGCATACTCGAACGGATCGTGAATAGATTTGAGTCGAAAGATTCACTCGTATCATTCTGAATACCTAGGCAGTTGCTATACTTAAAAACCGACCAAGTAAAATCATTTTTTGAAAATGTGCTATATCTCAAAAACTACCGGTTCAATCTCGTTCAAAGCAATTTTCGTTGAATGTGTTTATTGAGATCTACATTGTGTATTTTTATTTTATTTTAACTTGCTCAATTGCATTGTATAGGGGGTGGGGTGCGGTTGGGGGGGGATTTTACCACTAAGGAACCCTTAAAAAACTAGGAACTATGCATGACCTAGATATCGAGTCGAGAATAGATTTAAATTAAACGTCATTGTTTTACCTATAAGTGTTTGACCTTTCTCGCTGTTGGCTCCTTCGGTATTTGCCATGATTTAAATTCACATAAATTAGGTTTTTAGAATAATTCTTATGCTCCACCTACGGATTCCCATTTTGAATGATAACGAGAAGTTGATACACTGAAAGATGCATTAAAATGCTTTTAAATAATTTTCTTGCCACGTAAATTTTCTTTCACGTGGGCCCGTTCCCACGGTGACTTCCTGTTTTTTGCAGGTATTGTACTAAGCAGTGCTGGAAGTCTGAAGCAAAATTTTCTGCTGCATTATATATCCGTTAAACTTACGTAGCTAAATCTTTAACAAATCTTAAAAAAACATTTGTCGTAGCATTTTTCGGGCGCCACCTGGTGGTTTTACAGGGAACTATGTCGAGACTTCCGCGCTAGAGGTTTCTGCAAGATTCAGTAATGCAGTGATCCCCCAGAACTGGACTGCCGTTGGAAACCACTCAACAGCAAACCAACAACTATGATTGAAAAGAATCTGTCCTTGGTATATTGTGCAGACGGAACAACTAGGCCATTAGCAAGGAAAGTAGACTAACATTACATTGCGATCAATTGTCGTTTACAAAATAACAAATCAAAGTAACTACCTACCACTTATCTACAAATACTCCGAAACCGCGGTGGTTGCGACGATTACATAAGCGATGTTCTTTCATGTAAATCCGTCAAAACAATGGGTATGTCACATGCCTTTTGTCGCCAAACGAATCGTTTTAATCAAGTGGGTCAAGTGCCTTATACAGAAGTAGTTAAAGCTCATGTTGCAATGGCAAATGCACACACTCAGCCTGATGTCTGAAATTTTGGTCAAAGGTTAGGCGTTTGCGCATGACTCGTTCTGGCCTGTTTTGACTTACATAACACAAAATCCACTATAGTTCTGGACAAAATAGCGTCTGATTATGACCTGTAACCTGAAGAATACCTACACCACCTATACAAAATCACTTTAATCTGTGTTGAAAGTTAAGTAGTTTGTGTAGGTTTGTTGAAATTAATCGGTTTGTCGTCAGTTTCCCGCAAAACTGCTCAAGTGTTAACACTTCTATATACTCGTACATAGATAGTGCCATCCAAGAAGGCGCGCGCCAACATTCGTTTTAATCGTTTTAAGTACATGTATGCAAGTTTTTGCCAATATTTGATGATGCTATAAAAAAACTAATTATTACATATTTATTATATGATATAAAATATTTGCCACACACCCCGCGCTTTCCCTAATCAAAAATAAACCGCGCGCGCCTTCGTGGATGGCACTATTTATATCTTACCTACTTTAATTTATGTGGAAAATGTGTTTGTGCTCTTTTGCTAGAATCAGAATCAAATAACTCATATTGAGAAGGGATAAAACTAACTCTATGGTAACATTTGTATCAAACTTTTAAAAATAAATTTACCTAAACATCATCAGCACTAATTCTCCAAATCACATTTTCAGCATCAACAAAACGCAATATAAATGAACTACTGACAGTTTGTGCCCTCATCGATATTGGAATAGTTAGATACGGGATTGCTACTATGTACCTTCTTATTATTTATGAGCTTCCGATATTTCGGCACCGTTGCAAGCGCCATGATGACTACCCGCAAGTTCTCTTCAGTTACTCCGTGAGCACAAAATACCCCTTCCTATAAACCCATAATTTCTTTACCCAAAGGTTGTCTGGAAGAGATCGCTTATAGCGATAAGACCGCCTAAATTGTACATTTCCTTTAAACAAATTTGTAAATTCACTAATTTTGTGTGCAATAAAGAGTTATCTATCTATCTATCTATCTATCTATCATGGCGCTTGCAACGGTGCCGAAATATCTGAAGCTGATAAATAATTCCCAATCCACTCATCGATATTGTTTATAATTCAGAAATTATCAATACAGATATTAATGATCCAACTGAGCCCATGATCTATTTGTTTCATTGTCGTTGATGTTATCATAATACATAAAGTAGGCCAGAGCGTATAAAGATTTTTTCCTCCCAACCTTGGGAATGACTTGATGGATGACCGGTGGACGCACTGTTTTGTGTAATTCTTGATGAGGTATCTGTAATCGTAATGTTTCATTGTTATCATCATCATCTGGCAGGGATGATTGAGGTGATTAGGTTTGGTAAGATCCTTTCTATTACCATACTTGCAATAAAATATGCATAAGCTTAGACCCTCTTAACTAAATAATAGGACTTACAAAAATAATGCGACTGTTATTCTTGCGAAAACATTCTTATGTCTATAGGAAATCGATTTCGCTGTACTTAGCAAAAGTCTTTGTTTCAGGAGCATATCTTTTCCTTTTGTGGTTTAATAAATGTGTATTTGTTATACAGTTGTAGTCACAATTCTAATATTAGGGAAAAGGCTTATTAATGGGTATCGAGAAAAAAAAATACTAATATACTTATCTTAATAGTAGTTGTAATGATGATGAGGTATGTGTACATCATTTGTTATTTGCATGTTATTATCATCATAATCATCCATCACCGTTTGAAATTGGAGTGATTCTGTGGTTTTTGAATCTAGTAGGTAGTTAAATGTCAGTTTGTTGTTGTTTCTAACTATCCTATTTCAGATTTCTACCACACTGATATTCAGAAATGTAAACCGCTCGCAGGTGGTACTATATGCACTAACTTTGTAGTTGATTGATTATTTTAAATTCAATTTCAAGCCCCAAAATGTTTAGCCTAAACCTCATTCAAGTCTGAGAATGTTTTGCTCGACAAGATAATTAATTTTACGTGCCAGTGATCTTGAAACGTTCGTGAGAGCGTTCCCAAGATTTTCTTACTATTACAAAACTCAATGTTCACCCACCGTGTAAGTTGCGCCTATAAAACTATTATGCAGCTTAGATAGACTGATAATTTGAATAAATTATTTTTATTAGCACATTGTTTGGGTGCTTATAAAATTAC
The DNA here is from genome assembly GCA_963584085.1 of Pyrausta aurata. Lineage (NCBI taxonomy): Eukaryota > Metazoa > Arthropoda > Insecta > Lepidoptera > Crambidae > Pyrausta > Pyrausta aurata. Next base: position 11,434,098 of record OY757260.1, read on the forward strand.
TGGTGTTTTGGTCAATGCTGTTTTAAGTCTATTGGTTAGTAAGCACATATTATGCACCAAACTTAGTACGTGCAATCACAGCGCATAGTGTCATAGATCATCATTTACCGAAACCATTTTTGTTTTATATGGAGAGTGCATTTTAAAGAAAGTCATGCCCCAAAAATACTTATAAATACTTATTTTAACTCTCACATAGTCAATGTCTTTTATAGCTTCATATTGCTTGCGTTTGATTTCGATTCAAATAGAATGCATCATTATCATTGTATCTCTCCTGCGGGATATCACTGTCGAAGCCGGTCCTTTTAGAAGGCTTTCCTGGGGATATAGATTCCAGATACTTTAATGTATTGGGATATGTACACCTAGCGGGTACTATCTCTGCCTGCACTATTGAGGAGACACAGCCAAAGACATCATTATCATTATTATTATTATACCTAATAAAATGAGCAGACAGAAACTATCTATCCATAACTTGTAAGCCAACATCCTTGTTTCCGTAAAAGGTTTTGTGTATCGCCTGCCCACTTCGATGGTCAGTCATCAGTCGTAGTTAAATATCGAATGTCCATAATCCACGATAGTGCAGCCCATACTTGAGCGTTGAAACTAATCGATAGTTCTGTAAATGTAAAAGAGCGTTCTTCATATTTTTCAGTTTCTCAAAACCAGTGCTAAGACCTAAATTTGTATAAAATTTACTGTAGCTTTGACTCTACAATTTATTTCTTGAGGTTACGGTAAGAGCAGGATAGCAGGAGTCATACCAATCAAATAAACAGGAGCAGTCATGTTACATATAGTAGGTACTACCTACCTACCTACCTACCTACCTACTACTACTATGTATGTATGTAGTCATGTTACAGAGTTACCGATGCTATCTCCGATGTATATCGATAGATATTTCCAAAGGCACTTCTAAATCAAAGAACATCTCTACTCCACGGGAAGTCGGACTAAGGTGTGTTGCATCGATAGAACGGTCCGGCTGATAGATGAGCGACTAATTCGCTTAAATTACAAGCACTTACCGTTTGAGGATGCGCAGGCGCAGCGCACGCGGTAGGGCTGCCACGACTCGTTATTATGTTCTTGGTTTTTACCCAACTGTGGTGTATTCCAAAAAGAGGGCTTGCTTGACCCGCGTGTACGGTTTTTTCAACATTTTTATAGTGAAACAACGTAACAACAACCTTTCTACTTATTATACGTTTATGTCTTGATATTATCATGAAATAATTAGAAATTATTATTAATAATAAATATTATTTATTGCTTAAGTAAGGACTCAAGAAACCAAATATTAAAAACAGAGTAATCACAAATACAATATTGGCGGTCGTATCACTGAGAGCAATCTCTTTTACACAGCCATTAGATAGAGGAAAAGTTGAGACTGAGATGCGGATATAAGTCCATATGCACATTTGACAATCATAAAGTAAAAGTATACATACAATATATTGTTTATGCTTTGAAGACAACATCATCATATTCTAGCTTTAATTATAGTTTATTTATAGTGTTATATTTTTAAATAAATAGCACTTGTAAAAAAACAACTGTATCAGACGCCGAGTAGTATAGGCATGTGTCCGTATAGCGTAAGACACGGGGTTCGATTTCTTGCCTTACAAAGTTTCTTTTTACTAGTGATTTTTATATAATTCTAGCTAGGCAGCCCTATCCAAAGATGGAACCGCGATCCATCAACTCATTGGGCTCGTGATCTTCAATAGATTGGTTAGATTGGCCTTTCACCCCGAGGCCAAGTTTACGTCCCGTATTAGGACGCTTTGCTTTGTATGATTAAGGACGTCAAGAAGATGTTTGAAGGGAGACTGATTGAGTATTGACATGAACATAAATAATGTGAATGAAATTATAATTTATGATGGTGACTATTCATCATTAAGGTAATGAGAATTCTTAAAACTTTATAACATTCACCCACCAATATCATCATCATCAAGTTTAAGAGCTAGGCTCTTGTCGGTTGAGTATTTTCGAAAATTAGGGAAGATAAGGTGGTGGGTTCCCTCATGCCTTCCACATTCCACTCTAAAATTTGTTAGAAGTTTTTGTAGTTAGGTGGCTTAGGCACTATTGCATTAAAGAACTTTGCCTTTACTTAACGCTGTACAAGAAACAGTTTAATAAAAAAATATATGTATATGCTAGAGTAAGAAAAAGAAGATTGGCTTAGAATAGAAGAAGATTGTCGAGGCTCTCTATAAAATCAATACCTGCCATATTGTAAGGTCTCGTCCTGGACGCCAGCGGGCGCAGCGGGCGACGGCGCGCGCGTCTTGATTAATTTCATAGATTTGTGTGAAGCTGTTCTCGACGACAGCGGTGCGGGTAGAGCGGGCGGCGAGCGTTGAGCTGTATTACCGCCCATACCACTGCCCATACCACCCGCTCCGCCCGCTGGCGTCCAGGACGAGGCCTAACAGTTTAATCAAAATACAAGTTACCGCACGCTCAAACCTTGAGGATGGAATCCACAAATCCACAGCTATTTTAATTAAAACAGATAACAATACTTCCTCGTTTATGCTGAGGGTTTCCCTATACATTCTGAATTTGTTTTTTCCTATATATAATGCAAATTGTTTTTCTTTACAGGGTGTAAAAGGAACGAATGTGCCGAGAACGAGGTTCACATGCCAAGGCCGTGGTTCGGGATACTACGCAGATGTAGAGACTGGATGCCAGGTATGAAACATTGCATAAAAAACAAACTCTCGCATAACATTTTATAGGAAATAGTCACTTATAATAAATAACCAAAAATTTTTTTAAACAGTTTCGACAGCATAATTTACAAAAAGTTCACTCATATTTTTTACACTAACTGTAGTGCATACAGTTAGTTAGTTAAAATGTTATATATCGTAGGGAATATTTCTAGGAAACATTTACGGCAGTACTGTACTTAACTTTACTAAAGGTTTGTTTCACAAGCGACAAATAAACTCTAACGAACGGATATGTAATTCAAACATGGATCGTCATGGGACTTTATTCAGTACACATTACACTTATCTGATAACGCTAATGAAAATTGAGAACCTATTCAGACATTATGAAACGCAAGTAACTCTTCATAGAAGAGATGAGTACCTCCTTTTATAGGTTACCTACTACCTAATCAAGATATTGGTTAGGTTAAATCTGCTGTTATTAGCTGTAATAACAAATTAGTCAACATAATGCTCATTGGTTACATAAAGTAAACAAATTCAGGAAGCCGACAATCAATTACCTTACAGTGAAATAATTATAATGCTATTAAGTTGAGGTACAGTTCACCTCAAAATTATGTTCATATTCAACCGTAACCCCAAGACATAAGGATGAATGTTGTTTACGTATTCACGTACTGACTGACTGTACTAAATAGGTGCACGATGAGTAAGTTAATTAATTGCACTCATCCGCACATGTTTACATTCTGTTGTATAATTTGTAAATGGTTAGTTTTAGCCATAAAAGGTTCGTGCAGAGACCAACGCGACGTTTCTCACGACTATTTTTAATGGGTGACTTCTTCAAAGAATACATTAAAGCTTAAAATAGACATTTAGAACACTCAACATAATAATTTAAAACACAATGATTACTAATAAAATATTATTCTAATATACATTATTGCACATTTCGACATTTACAAAAGGTGGAGTTAGTGCTGAAATCATTATCTTCCAATCATCCAGTCCAGTCAGAGAACTTGACTACAACGAGTTAGCAATGTATATAGGAGTACATTGATTAGGTATTAAACATTTCGATTATTATATCTCCGAGTTAAAGCATATAAATGCTTTAAAATGCACAAAGTTACCTTGACGATGGTCACAATGCTCTTTAGAGCACTTTTGTAACTTTGTATACTTTGTAGAATCATTGATAAAATTATTTGCTCCTATTACAGGCCACACGCTGTATAATGATCTTTAAGTTGGTAAAGTTAACTGACGCGTGTTTGCGTTTTCATTTCAATCAAATCAAGTTTATTTATTTGCATTACATGTTAAGTTTGTAAATTTAACAGAAAATAGTATCTCTACGTCGAAAATGTAAACGAAACGACATTGAAATGTTTCACATCATTCCAAGTCTAACAAGTAAGAAATACCTTACCCTTCGTACTTCAACTGTCACACACGGTGGCTCGTTAGCCAACAAGTATTTTGCGTTGGCGCATCTAATTGACATTTGACATAAGTTTAAGGTTGCTGTCAATGTACTCTTGTTAAAATGGTTTTGTAACGTAGAAAAGGGTTTTAGAACAATTTAAATGCTATAGAATACCTTTGTATATTTTTCTGTGCCACGTTCGAATGGCTTCGGATAACTGTTTAGTACTTTCTGTATTGTAAGCAGTTTGCTTTAACTGTAGTCAAACGTATTATACATAGAGTTGACGGTCCAGAAAAAGCTGTTATTTACTCAGACTAAATTATATGTAATCATTAAGATACTGACGCAGATACACTGAAAAATCCGCTAGAACCTTAAAACAATATTAAGAGTCAACTGTATTTTACATGGTATTTTATAAGCCCTTGGACACATGGTTGTTTAACAATAATACCTAATGGTCGAGATGACAATATTATCGCATCGTTATGTCAATATTATGAGGCATACAACCCGTATAATTACTTCGCATGTTTTAGTGGCATCACGGCAATGGCCTTAATTCGACCATAACACAATAAGTCCACATGTGACCACAACCGCCATTTTTATTTTCGATGCTATTGTCAAAGTAATAATAAGTGGAGGTCGTGTGAGTCTAGATTTTATTGTGCATTTTTTGTTTTGGTGAGTTCACTACCGTTCGTACGTATCGTTTCACCATTATCAAGACTGTGTCGTTCGTAAAACATTCTAGACCGTATTATCTATATTTTGTGATAAGTACTATTTTAATTCTTTAACTCTTGCATTTATATTTCTTTTTCTCCTGCGGCCTCAGTCCGAAAAGCAATTGAATTGTATTTTTTTACATTTCGCATCAATAAGATCACTCGTCTGTTTTGCTGCATTTTTTAAACTTATGTAAACATGTCTTTAAAAATATGTAAAAAAATATTTTTTTTACATAAAAAATACGTCACCTGGTTCGACAGGGGAATTACGTCGAGGCTACTACTAACCATTCATTTTGTTTGTAAAAGTGTTCATTCATAAATTAATTTGACTTTACCTCGATTTCTTATCCAACTTCGAGATTTATAAATAAACTCGCTTTATTTCATTAGAAACCTTAGTTAATAAACAAAATAAGGAAGATGATAACAGCCCATGATTATGCACATACTCGAACGTGAAGTGTTGCCTATTAAATTAATTACTATTATTGTAGTAAATAATTGAATACGATTTGTTTCATTAAGTTTATGTAGTAATATTATATATTCTGTGGTATGTTGTAAACAAGAGAATAGTGCGAATAATAAATATTTATCCATTTGATAACATCGCAAGGAAAAACAATAAAATAAGCAATACAATTATCAAATTGACAGTTAAAAGAGCACGTCGGAAAAAGCGATGTCTATAGTTTTGGTAATTTTTGTCTCCCACATGCTAAATCCTCCCGTTCCTGCTTCTTTTGTTCGAGCATTTACAGAAATACCTCCTTACATGTGTTAAACTACGATTTATTACTGACACACTAAGTAATAAGTACCCAAGAGATACCAAACAAAATAAACTTGCGTGTACAAGTGTGCTTTTCTTGGACATGCAACAGCCATATCTTACAATCGAATACATGTTGACATGGCCCGACCATATTTCAGTGTCGAGGGGTCACCAACGCGGCAACGGCGCTGATACATTGGCGGTTGGGTGTCGTGCCGAAAGAAATAATTGTGTACAGTCGCTATGAAAATTTTATTGTTCTTTTTAGTATCCTCATGAAAATTGCAAACGAATTGGCTGGATCTGGCGCATAATAGAAACTCATTCTGGACTCTAGTACTTCTGATCTGCAGGGGGGTTTTTTAAACACATGTTAGATTATTGCCTTGTCACATCATCATTTTGGCTGTTGTGGAAGCTTGATTTTATCCTTCATTCATCGATCCTTAGTTGTCTTCACTTTCTTCATGTTTTTAGCGCATTCCATGAATATTTGAATATGAATAAATTATTTTACGACGTATTTTTTGTTTACAACTGTACACAAGTTCGCGCAACCGATGCGCAGGCGGCGAAGGTGATCTGTGGCCGTAAATGGGCATGCGCCTACACGAGACCGCGGTAGGGTGCCCATCGTCATGCCACGGTTGGGACTGCGGGTTAAATGGGGTTTAACATAAAACTGTAGGTGGTCAATCGAGCTTTTGATGATAAATTATCATAAGCCCCTTATTCGTGTTGATGAAATTATTTTTAACTTCCTAACAGATCTAACGTTTTCTGCCGCATAAATGATGAAAAGGTTAAAAATTGTGGTAGGAATAGAATACTATAATAAAAGTATTCCCATATAATAATAACACAAATAATAAACAGTCAAGTACGCATTATGCTATTTATAAACTGATGGTACTCTATTTAAGTATATTTTAAGTACTCATCATCCTAGTCAATAGGACATGATATGGTCACCCAAGTCACCATTGATTTACATTTAATCAAAATTATTAGTAGCCACCATAAACTTAAATTGAGCCTACTGTTATCCTCCGACAATTTTATGATATTAGTAGCACAATTAATTAACTAGTAGGAGAATATATTTTAACTAAGGCAAAACCCAAATGTTTTAATAATTACATTTTTAAAACATGTAATAAAAATTCTTCACTTTTTTTTCATTCTGTAAGAATAATCTTGCATCAAAGGTCGTATTGAAAAACTACATACTACAATTGGCGGACTTAATATCTAATGGAATTTTCTAGCAGTCAACCGTGTGGGAATGCAAATAGTTTAATCAGTACGTAAGTACTGAGAGGGTTACAAAAATGAAAAATCCATTAACTTGTCCATACATACTAATATTACATACATCAATAATAAGATATATAAAAAAACTTTTGAAATAATGATTTAAAAAAATGTGGTACCGACGATAATTAAGTATTTAATTTTTCACGGATGATTTAACATCTTGCGTAACTCAAGATATTAACACCATAATGATGACCAATTTCTAAAATGAGTTTATTTATGGACTTTTTGAGGCTTTTGATGAATGGTGAAATGTCAACTTGCGAAATTCTCTTGTAAAGTTGAAGGAATTTTTGATCGTGAGTGTATCTTTTCATGAGTTGGTTAACATCAGAATAAATGGCAATTTTAGGTCATTGTAAGTGAGTTTTGTAGTAGTTTTAGACCTTATTAATGACATAATACAGCGTGTGGCCTGTAATAGGAGCAAAAAATTTTATCAATGATTCTACAGAGTATTCGTAGTTACCTTGACCTGGTCATCATCATCATCATCTAATTTAAGAGCCAAGCTCTTGTCGGTAGAGTTTTTTCCATTCTTTACGCTCTTCCGCCATGAATTAAATTCTTAAATTGAATTCTTCTCTTTTAGAGAATGGCGGACCCGGTCATAGTGCTCCAAAATGCCTTAACTAAAAGATATAGTAATCCAAAGTTATACAGTCTTACTACAAATCATCCGTTAAAACTGGTTTTAAGTCATTTTTAGTTAAAAACTGTTTTAAATTTAAAAAGGGTTTAGAACAATGTTTAACATTTTGTACCACAAATAGGTATTTGGGCAGTTTTTAGCTAAACACCAGTTTTAGATACAAACATTCATTCATTCACTCAGTTCATTCATTACATTTCCTAGTACGCAGGTTGCATTTAACACACTTCAGTGTAAATGAACAAAAGCTTCTTGAAATGATGGCTGAATAGTAACAAAACCCAAATCTTAAAAAAAAAGTTGTAATGACAGAAGAGAAGAATGAGAAGAATCTGATTTGTTTTGACTTTTTACTGGAATCTGGAATTTGTAAAGAAAGAGCGCGTTTTCAATTCATTTGTAAAAAGTCGTATTTTGTTGCGTATTGACTGATTTGATTTGTTTTCAACATGAATCAAAAAAAGAAAGATCGCTCGGACAATTGGACAAAAGACGAAAAGGTAAATCAAATGGATAATAATAACTACTACATTGCCGCCGTATGTGGGGTTTGGAAACGTGATATGATAGCATTGTAATTGTTTATTTTATTTCAGGATATCCTTAAACAGCTTTTAGAAAGTTCGAAAGACGTGGCAGAAAACAGAAACACGGATACCAACACAAACCGTCATAAAGTTGCTGAGTGGAATTTGATTTTGCAAAAAGTATGACTAAAATAGTGTCTAATGTGTGTGTTGTTTTGTTTGTTTCTTGAATAAGTCCAATAAATCAATTGTTGTGAAATCAATCATCCATAATATTTTCTATAGGAAAGCACCAATTTGATTTACCGCGAAACGAAAGTCAAGTTGTCAAATGTCAATCTGTCTATTTTTTGAGGTTAAACACAAGATAAAATAGGGGGGAGGGTGTTTAACTAAAACACTGTTTAAAAGAGTGTTTTAGCGCCAAAAACTGATTTGTGGTAAGGATTTTCTTAAAATCTTGTTAAACAGTGCCTAAAACTTTGTTTAAGTGATTTGTGGTAAGGCTGTTAATCTCTAGTCAATGTATAACAAAATTACTAACTCGTTGTAGTAAATGACAAAGTCAAGTTCTATGACTGGACCATAGAATTATTATCCCTTTCGGAATAGAACGACAAAAGCGAGATGTCAGTAGGATAAAGCTGTGCGGTAAAAAGAGATGCGAGATATGATGCAGCAGAACCATTTTTGACGGCTGTCAAACAGTTAGGAGCCCCAAAGAGCCTCGCTGAAAATTTCTTTCATGTGATTTTTTATAATTTCAAATGAAATTGTGTATATTTAAGAGAAACTGTGCTTCTGAAACATGGGGACTTAATCGGTGATTGATTATTGTTCATTACAGCAAAATAACCCTTACAACTTCTCATTTAAGAGGTAGATTGTCCAAATCGAAGCCTCTCAATTTACGATTTATATTTGCCAATCCGGTTTAAACTAAAGTTTAAAATCCGGTTTATTTTAAAGTACGAAGTTTGCTTATTCTTTTCTATAAACGTTAACGTTATGTAAAAAGTAAAGACAAAATAACATTTAAATGCATGTTTACGAATATTTTGTGCAAATAAATTAATTTTTCGTTTTACGCTAAGGCTGCATGTTTGATATTTTGTGTCGACTGTTTATCATGCGGTAAACTAATATATTTAATCTAGGAAGATAAGTATAAATCACCTGGACGAAAGGTTATCTCATTTTAAGTTACTAATGTAACTTACTAAAATTGGTTATTGTCATCTAAATCGGTTTCGTTTGACAGCTTTTACTTGTTCTTCTATTCCGATAAGGAATATTCATTTTATGGACTGGACTCATTTGTTTGCAATACATTGCTGGTTCGATTTATTTTGTTAGAAAATAACAATAAATTATTTTTTAATTTAAAAATTAAAACCATTTAATATGGACGAGTAACGTCACTTAAAGGGCCTACATTTTAATTTTTTGCTCCTATTACAGGTCACAGCCTGTATACTACTTTCAGGATGGTTAGTACATTTTAAGATAGGTCCTATCATACGGATAAATGTTTGCTGTACGTATTCATTTCATGTTTATTTTTAACATTATATTTTTCGTCATTGATTTTAACCGGAAACCAAAATTATTAAAATCAGTTTTAGGTTCGGGGATCTATAGCATGGTCAAGGCCTATTGATAGGTATTTCTTAAAATTGTTAGATATAGTTACTACTATTATTTTAGACAACACACGGGTTCTCGTAATATCTTACAAAGAAAGTGCAGTTTCTTTTTTTTTACCTAGGTATACAAACAGGATATGGTCTATGTTTAACTTATATAAAATTAAGAACTAAAATACATAGCTGGACCAAAGTATACACAACATGATTTTATACTATACGCTAATAGTGAACTGTAATTAAATCTAAACAACTATAAATGATAAAAGTGTGTTGAAAACTGTATGACATCAGGTCCACGCATGACCTTCGCCCCTCAGGGTGTTGGATATAGCTTTTTTGAAAGTAGAGAAACTGATATTGAAAACATCTTTGTCTTTGCCACCGTGGATCAGCTCGATAAATCAATATCTTACTAGTACGATTGATGTTTCAAATACACATTGAAATGAGCAGCTCTACCAACATGTGAAATCTACCGTAATTAGGTGTAAAATGTTACACCATGACATGACATGATCTTGAAACTATGTTATTATTGATCAATGTAATTTACCAAGGAGGGTTCAGCTCGCATTACCTTTAATGAGTCTTCAAATCAATGAATCTTTACGAAACAGTAAAGATGAGACTGTAATTTAGTACAGGGTTTGATACTGCGTATAAATCATTTGAAAAACGAATGTTGCGTTGCGTATTCATCAAAAAAAGAACGCAAATGACGGTCCCAGGCGTTCCGTATGAGTGAAGCTAACCTACTTATATAAGTATACAAAGTTAGATTAAAAGTACGTATTGAAAAAAGCTTAAGGCGATATTTTAAATCAGAAACTGTTTCCTAATGTCTCTAACAGCACTTTTAAGTTTCAACATTATAAATTTTTTTTCTTATCGTTTTGCAGAGGTGCAACAGCTCGTTAGCATGCAAATGTTTTTCTTTTGTTTTGATTTCTGTAACTTTGACCTTCCGATAACGCAGTAAAAAGTCGGCAATAGTAAATAATTTGAATCGCTCCATGCCAATCCGATGCGGTCAAGGATCGTGCGTAAATAAATTAAAATAGAAGCCGTAATCGATAATACTTTTGATATGAGAGTTTAACGGATTGTCGCTCCATTCAGCTTATTATTTCAACAGTTTGGAAGTATTTTTTTTCTCCTGAACCTTAACATATTTTATATATCTCAAGTGAGATTAAGATTTCAGTTACGTAGAATGCTTACGATTTATCAACTCTTACAATTTAACACATCTACACACTGGAACAATCTACAATGTCTCTTCTTTTATCAATTGCCGGACGACTTGTAGAGACGACCATTTTAGTGGAGTGGTTTTATATCTCCTACGTTCGCGGGTTCGAATCACGTAAGAGGCAGATATACAGGGTGTTTCATGTAACGTGTCAAGCCGATGCGTGGTAATAGGTGAGTACCATACCTATCCATTTCACCCCCATGTATGTTAGACAAATATTTATAGTTTAGGAGTTATAATTTTTTTTCGATATTTTTCATGATGCACCTAGACGATATCTTTAAAAAATTATAACTTTTTTTTGGGTCCACTATTCTCAGATATTTTGATCTCAATAGAATGCCCATTATTTGCAAAATTATGAGTAAAATAATCGCCATCCTAACTAAGACACAAGATACAAAATTATCGATCGATACTTAAAAATATTGCATTAAGCAGAACCGAATAGAATTTTCAACATAAATTTAAAAATATAAAAAAGGTTTTCCATAGTTTATGACTAATTTTAAAAACTGCTTGACTTCATAAACTTTCATTACAATACAAAAAACGATCTACTTAATGGGTAATTTTTAGCTTAAATCGGCCGTTGAATGTGGCATATCGGAAATATCTTGATTTTCATAATTTTTATTTTTATTGTTACCTTTGCATATTTTTATCAAATCTGATATTTAGTGTCCCTCTATGTTTAAATAGAGCTCATTTGATAACAAGTTCATACATTATGTACCTACTACTAACTTTAACCACGACCATATGAGTTAATGAAGGATCCAATTTCACTTACATTGCACTCAAAATTTCGTACTTTATTAACAAACAAATAAACAAGAAACAATTGAAACTAAGACATGCATCGTAAAAATAATCTACAACCCATTTGATCACAAACTAAATCATTTTCTTGTGGCGTGGGATAGCTATACTAATCCTTTAAGGTAGGGACTAGCGAGCACTAATAATTATTGGCAGTAGCAGCATTTTATTTTGGCGCAATCACATAATCACTAACTGCTCCAGCTTTGAGGGCTGAGCCCGACCCAAAATGAAAATTCTGCTTGGGCAAAAAGCTAAAGCTGGCTAGTTCTTAGCTCAAAGGATTAGTTTAGCTTTCCCAAGCCTCAAGGAAGTGATTTAGTTTGTGAATAAATGGGTTGTAGATGATTTTTATGATGCATGTCTTAGTTTCAATTGTTTCTTGTTTATTTGTTGTTAATAAAGTACGAAATTTGAGTGCAATGTAAGTAAAATTTTGGATCCCTCATTAACTCATATGGTCGTGGTTAAAGATAGTAGTAGGTACATAATGTATGTACTTGTTATCAAATGAGCTCTATTTAAACATAGAGGGACACTAAATATCAGATTTGATAAAAATATGCAAAGGTAACAATAAAAATAAAAATTATGAAAATCAAGATATTTCCGATATGCCACATTCAACGGCCGATTAAAGCTAAAAATTACCCATTAAGTAGATCGTTTTTTGTAGTGTAATGAAAGTTTATGAAGTGAAGCAGTTTTTAAAATTAGTCAGAAACGATGAAAAACTTTTTTTATATTTTTAAATTTATGTTGAAAATTCTATTCGGTTCTGCTTAATGCAATATTTTTTAGTATCGATCAATAATTTTGCATCTTGTGTCTAAGTTAGGATGGCGATTATTTTACTCATAATATTGCAAATAATGGGCATTCTATTGAGATCAAAATATCTGAGAAAAGTGGACCCAAAAAAAGTTATAATTTTTTAAAGATATCGTCTAGGTGCATCATGAAAAATATCGAAAAAAAATTATAACTCCTTAACTATAAATATTTGTCTAACATACATGGGGGTGAAATGGATAGGTATGGTTCTCACCTATTACCACGGATCGGCTTGACACGTTACATGAAACACCCTGTATATGTGTAGAGCATTTGCATTACATTTGTACATTTGCTTATGGGAAACGAACGCCCCCGTCATTATCGATGTCTGGTATTCGTAACACCAGGAAGAAAATCCCTTTCTTTACACCAATTAGTATTAGACAGTAGTGTATTGTGTAATTTATTCTTTTACCCCACCAATAATATGTTATCAATGATAAAAAACACCAGTACCTATAACAATAACAGGCACGTGGTTTTCTTTACGCATATATTTATTACTTCAGTCAACTCGTGCTTCATCAAACCCAATAAACTTTTATTGAGCAATCAAATTCTAATAATGATATTTAGCAAGGCAACTGGCATTTCTGAAACTTCGCAATTTTAATTAATTGGCTGACATTATTGACGAGTGTGACGAACGAGTCGTGTAAGTATATTATACTCGAATAGCATCCAGTTTTGTGGTATTTATGATTCACAGATATGGTACGATTGGAAATCATAATGATTTTCTTGACTGCTCGTAAGCAACCGGGGAAATGATTCATGAACTCAACAACTACGCATCGTAGCTGTGTTTTAATTTTAATCAATATAAAAATGCACCTTGCCTTTATCCTAAAGTAAAAGTAAAGTAAGTCTGTAAGCATCCCACTGCTAGGCATAGGCCTTACCTCAAATATGAGGTAGTATGAGCCATACTCCACCACGCAGGCTCAGTGCGGATTGGCGGAGGGGTGTTTTGCAAGGCAAGCGACCAACCTTGCTATCAGATTTTATCAAACCGCCCATAGGGCCTCTGACTAAGCTTAACGACTAATACCAATTGATATTAGCCGGGAACAACGGCTTAACGTGCCTTCCGAAGCACGGAGATGCTCGTGATGTAAGTCACTTATATGGTCGGAATGGTCACCCATCCAAACACCGACCGCGCCGTAAGTTGCTAAACCTACCTTTATCCTACCTTGAAAAAAAAAACTATCTCATCGGACAAATGCAGCGTTCCTGCATGAATCAATAGAGTGCATCTCGCTTGAAGGCTGGAAAGCAGTTGCCTCATTTTGTGAAGACGTGATATCACAGAAGGAGGCTGCTGAGCGATCAAGGGAAAATGACTCTCTGGCTGACCCGCTCCGACGTAGACGTCTTGGAGCGAGGAGGCGGCGCTACGAGCGTCTCTTACTTTCCAGCGGACCTAGTGGTGAAGAGGGCCAAAATTATCTGCAGCCGCATGACAGTTCCACTGACGGAAGAAGGGGTGCGAGGCAACCTCTTGAAGACATGCCGATACCGTTAGGTACAGGCAACCGCTGGGGCGATGGAGTGCATGCGAACAGCGAGCCTTCGTTGTCCCACTTAGCGGTCTGAAGGACCACGCGGAGGTTTTAGTGGGTACTTGACTAACCACCAAGGAGTCCCACATAACTTACCACGGTATGCATAAAGCATTTCCTCCACGGAAAAAAAACTGTAACTGTAAAGCTGTAACAGCACTATGTAAAAGTCCCCAAGTAGCTCTTTGTTCTTAATAATAAAGTAAAAAAAGCAATAGCAGAGCACTAAGAAACCAAAGGCAAAGTAAAGTGGAGTAGATTACAACTCTGAAATCTTCAAAGTCAGAGAGAACAGGCTTCTTTTGGGTGCTCGCTCCATCGTCGTCTCTGTCCATGCCGGGTCTGGGCGAGTTTAGTATCATATTTTTTAAAAAAGGTACAAAAACGACTTTTGCCGTTTCTGTACTATTTTACTGTATTGTACTGTAAGTACATTTTAGAAGATATCTACAGTTCAGACGGTATTTATTTTATTTTTAATCTTTTATAGACCATATCGACCTCTTTGTTAATTGATCCCAATTAAAACGATTAAAAAATTAATAACATTAATAGTGTATCGAAAAATCATTTTATTGCATAACATCCAAGATGCTCTACTCTTCCGGGACAGATTTTGTGATTCGTATTTTAATGCATCGTATTGTTTTTTGCAACCATGTTCAAATTTGTTTTTAAACGATCGGAACAACATTAATCGTTAGTACAAAATTGGCTATTTTACGCAATTTATTCTGATCATAAAGATTTATTGTTATTGTAATTACATGCGACCGGTCAATGACGGATTCATTTGAGGTTGTGTATTTGTTTGGTAAATACACTTCGTCAAACTCGAAATGCCTTTCTCGAGTTATGATCATAACACAAACTTATTTAGATTATTTGATCAAAATGAGGCTGATAGCCAGAATATTTTTTCAACTTGTCAATTTTCTAGTTTTCATACATCTTTCACAATGTTGCAAGCGAGGGCGGTAAGTTCGCACGGTGTTGCAAACTCAGATCCGTGAAACAAAGACTCGCACGGCTCACGCTGGCAACCCTGACCTATAACTGAGGCTTTACCGCCGATATGGGCAACGGGGTCTATCCTGGATTAAGTCTGAAACGTTTCAAAGGTGACCAATCAATCTACGTTTGAATCTTTTTATCTTAAGTCTCAAAAGTCGATGCGATGTCGCGTGACATAGAAACACGTGCTCGCTAAAATTATGCGGTGCCGCTAACTAAAGTTTGCATGAAACAGCGACATTTACTGCCATTTCATTGTATAGTTAGGGTATTCTTCTGACAAAAGTGATAGGTATTCATTCATTAAGAAACAACATAGGTTATTTATCATTATTCACGTTGAATCCTTACCGGCTGAAATTTATCGGCGGAGCATCTATCATACTTATTATCCTTGATATGAAATAATTAGAAATAAATACTTTATTTAGGAGTTTTCTTTCTTTACCGATTTCAATTTATTTCTAGGCTTCGACTTTTGCTTTGTACAGATGGCACCAAAAAAAAAAAAAACTTTAATTCAGATTTAACATCCATAAATTGTTAGTAATGCACAAGTGACTTATAGCCTATGTTAGTGTGTTTTTAATTAATTTATTCAATACATTATAATCCAATTCAATTCAACCCGATTCAAATAGGTTTACGTGTGTCTCTAATTTTACTTTAATAACTTTGTGCAATAAACGATTTCTACCCACTCTGTCACATTGCCTTGTATTGAAGATGCACAAGTGTAAAATCTATCATTATAATGTCATTAAACCTGACCTTCAAATGTTGTAATTAACCTGCGTCAAGTCGATATTTAAACACCTATCAACCATCTTACTTGGGCCCGACTATTGTTTGACTCTGATTACTGCTAATGTCGTGTAGGCTCTACCAATCAACAGAGTTATTAATCCACCAATTTTGAACTTTATGACGGTATAAATAAGGATTTATGAGCTGTCTGTGGGCTGAATAGGATTGGTAAAGGCTGTGAAATAAATGATGTAATGTGCAAAGGTTTGCGTGCGTTAGAATTTGTAGGTTGAAGGCTTGTGGCCTGAAGAAGTGTTGAGTTGAATAGCTGAGCTTAGAACACCAATAGCTAAAATTCTCATTATAATTGTAGAGCAGAAACATGTTATGCAATTAGATGTTTACTAGAACATTTCGTTAAGACCCGTGCATTGCATTTGTTTTGTCTTAATTCAGTTTTAGCTTTCTACATCGAATAGAAGATCTATCTTGAACCATATATTCTGTTAGATAGGGTCAGTTTTATAATTAAATAAACTTTGCCTATCAGTCATCAAAACCAGCATAGGATAAGTACAAAATATTGTATTAAAATAAAATGTATATTTTGCCTTTGGAAAAAGGTACATTTTTGCAGGTGTTATAAATATTACAGTTCAGCATTTTCCATGTATGACATTGGTATTACATCGTAGCTGAATCATTAATCAGTCACGTTTAATTTGAAATATAAAAAAACCCTGTCGCAAATAAAAAAGTAACGGCTATCCAGATTTTCATGAAACATGGCTAAGAACATTCCGCATAAAATTATCTATGAAACAAAAAAAACTAAATGAAAATGAAGCTGTCTGCGACACGTTAAATTTATAACACCCTTCTTTTTTTGCGCTGGAATTACAAAAGCTCCTTAACACATTCGTTCTAACAACGTTACAGAACGTCCAAAACTGATCTTCGTGATGACGCACATAGTCTAACCACGTCCTAAGAAAATTTTAATTTCGAGGCACAACGGCAGGCAACGTTGAATCTCTGTATAATCTTTAGGTAGCTACGTCATTGCGCCGCATCGTGTCAAATTTTTAAAGTTCTACCGCTACAATACATTTGTTTTTTAGTTACTTGAACATAAGTCACACACACATTGACAAGTACCCACACAAACAATTGAACAACGTCATCAGACGTCGTTTTCGGTTAGAGCTGCCATGTTTAGTAAACGTTTACTGACGTCAGCGACCAGTCATTATGCAATATTTTATTTGCTATACGGCGATACGTGTATGGACGTCCACAAACTTTGTACGGAGTATTTATGCGCCACGACCTATAAGTTGACTATTGTGGTATGTGTACATGAACGTGTTAAGATAATACAAGGTGTTTCAAAACAACAAGTAAAGAATGAAAGGACCTACTCAGAATCAGTAACTGAACATCTTTCTCGTAGAAACATAAAATAATTTGACTTCCCATAATAAATCGATCATGTGAACCGTCCGATTTCTATGGAGAGTCAATAATTTTATTATTATAATTAATAGAGAAAGTTGTTTAGTAACTGATTCTGAGAAACTCCCTTCATTCTTTACTCGTTGTTTGGAAACACCTTGTATAAAGTGCTGCAAGTGACTTTACATAGGTACAGAAATAAATATATTTTAAAAAGATAAATTAGGACGGTCTTGCATACCATTATGCCATACACATTGCGAGTGCGTGAGAGTAAGTTTTTCCGCGTTTTCACACTTCTTATCTCGAGTAGATAAAGTCAAACATGCTGCATACGTATTCTATTGCGGTTTCTTGTGAGTTTAAATTAACTATGTCACAATATTAAATTACAATCCAATTTACAGTGTACAAGTAGGTACTTGCTTAAAAGATTTAATGGCAGCAGGACTTATTTTGAATGCTACAATTATCTAATTTCTGGAAAATCTTAAATGACTTTTACAATGTTAAGATATTGAATTGAATTGTCAATAATTGGGATTTTATAAATGGGTTTAATTATTGTTATTTATAGGTAGTGGCAGCCCTACTTTAAACGCAAATGTTCCTATGGCCCTCAATTTAGCAGATTCAGATGTTAATAACAGACTCTAACATAGAACATTTGATAGTTTTTATCCAGGAATCAATATCATCCCTTGGATGACTAGTTAGAAGGCATCAATACTACGGAATACCCCAAATTAGTGTAGTACCTAGAGGTCTCAATTCTCATGGATACTCGAATACCCCATATTTGTGTGGTCGATTCTCGCGAACCCGCATCATTTGTCATTAAGCACTATAGCTACCAATACTCTAAGCTCCGCACCACTCGCGTTTTCATCGGCGCCCGCGCAGTGATCCACTGAACCAGTTGCTTCGCCTTGACCTTTCGTTCGGTTTCGTAATCGCACGCCGCGACACGCTAACAAGCGGTAGCGGGAGCGACAGCGGTGAGCGCAGTGAGAGCACTTTCAGATGTGGCTTGATTAAAGTGGCTTTTTAAACAAATATAATATTATCATAGAAAACAGATACATACAAGGAATGGACGTAATCAGTCAGGTATCAAACGAATGCCGAGAGTCGCATAACAATGGAATTTTTATTGTGTCTCGTTTACACATACTTGACGAGTTAAAATGTAATAAATATGCGGAGAAATACCTAAGCGCAAGTAAGAAAATCGTATGACACTACAATGAATAAATCCAAATTGAACGTAACTAAAGTACTAAATATAAAATATAATAGTTTATTTCAGCGATTTTGAAGGTATGCATGTTTTGGTTTTTGCTATTAAATTTTCCGCTAGTTTATGCACTTTATCCACCAACGCATAGCTGTACAGTACTTGTTTACAATGTTATCATCACTATTTTTCCCTGAATCTTAAGAATTTGGATATTAGCGTACCAGTGAGAATTATTTGTACAAATAAAATGTGGTATCTTTTCCGCCATTACTCAAACCGCATTAAAATACATACTTTAACATGAAATACTCGTAAGTTTTGTATTTTTTATATAAAAAAAATACATCCGCGTTTATTAATTAGCGCTATCAATTTTCTATATAATGTCTAAAAGTGGTCTTCAATAAATCAGTCCTTGTAGGCAATTTTTATGTACGCTAAAACTTTAATGAATTCAATTCATAATAATATGTCATTCAAATATATTGGCGTCAACCATTTGCCGAAAGCCACAGTATACATAGCAAAATACAGTAAGTGGGTGTTTTTAGGCCTTTGTAATAATTTATGTCCGTAGAACAAAGGATTTTTTTACCCACCTCTTTGCAAAATGATAACTTTTCACGATGGCAAGAGCTAATACTTAACCTTAATGATTTTTATTGTAGCTGAATGTACTGAAATACGTCAGAAATTGGCAATCCCGCGACTACAAGCAAAAAAGAAATTAAATCAAACGGTGCCAACTCGTGGGTCTCCGTGAAGTTATTGTCCGCGAGTTGACGAATAAAGAAAGAAAGAAAATACATTTATTAATCAAGGACATCACACACACACACACACACACACACACACACAGCATAACAGACACCATTTTGAACACAAATGTAAAAAAAAACAAATGAAATAAGAC
Source organism: Pyrausta aurata (assembly GCA_963584085.1). Classification (NCBI taxonomy): domain Eukaryota; kingdom Metazoa; phylum Arthropoda; class Insecta; order Lepidoptera; family Crambidae; genus Pyrausta; species Pyrausta aurata. The sequence goes on from OY757260.1 coordinate 11,453,758, forward strand.
AAAAAAGCAACATAAACAAACAAAATTGACAAACATAGATAGGTCGGACGAGAACTCCATTAATATTTCTATAGAAGCAACCCAGTGTCCGTTGTGTGTCTGTAATGTCCCTATCAAGAGGACCTCACTCAGCAACTATTATTTATTGTCCGAGTGTAGATCAGAATATACAGCGCGCTGCTTAATCGGTAATTGCAAGCAATACATGACACTGACGGTATCCAGTTGAAAAGACGCCGGCAGACAAAAACTACAATTCTGTTGGTCTTTAAACCTACTACTCTATAACTGCACTGTGGTAAATAATTTGGTACCATCTGCCCAAACCATCTTCGTGACATGTCACATGACCAAATTGATATAACCAGTATTGTACGATCCTGTACATTTTTAGTCTGTAAAAACTAAATCTGCATTAATAACTTATACATAAAATTAACAATTCAATCATGTCACCTTATTTTAATTATTCATCTCTATTGATACTCGTTTTGAGAAAAAAATATGCCACCTTTGACATACATACATACATTTTGAGACCAAGAAATATTTTAGTAGCGGTTCACCGCGGCATCACTCGCGTAAATTTCGGATCTTAAAAAAATATCGTAATGAATTATAGCACGTACTATTCTGATGTATGAGCTATATAACGGAAAGATTCATCAAAATCCATAGCGTAGTTTTTGCGTGACGAATTAACAAACCAACATCCATCCGCACAATCTTTCGCATTTATAATATAATATGCTCCTTTATGAGAATTTCTTACAGGTTTAATATTCTTGGATTTGCATTCCTGGATCTGGAGCAATAATGTACGAAAAAGTAATTGTTACATAACTTATTATCCAACTAATTACACATGGCATGACAATCATTTCACATGTATTGTAGAAATCAATGAGACCCATGAAAACATAGTAAAACGGTTTACCTTATGAAGATGAAATGAGATCATGAATAAATTAATTTATCAATGGAAGTGGCATTTATTCATTACTGTCTTAAAAAGGTTATACTTAACAGCATTTGGTTGTCAAAATCTATATTTAGAGTATAGTTTCTGGGCACCAAGATTGGCATTCTGATGTAGAGCTCAAGGTCGCCTATTACGATTTAGTATAAATCTTAAACGAAACTAGATCATCTATTATGTATTAAATTTGCATATTTTCGTGGTTTGAACGAATTCTAGCATTACGTCGGCTTGTATTTTCGTCTGTTTGTTGAATATGCCGAAAAAATAAGTTTGCTTTTTTTTATAATTTCTGGAATGATACATTTTTTCATAAATATAAATTACATTAATAGTAAGTCTCATTAAAAAAACGCTGTAATTATACAAATAAAAAAATTAACGTTTGATTTCGCATCTTATTTTACGTTAAAATAATAATTTTTACATATTTTTCTTATTGAAAAGTTCTACTCATGACCGCATTTTGACTATGGCATCTTGTAGCTTGGCTAAGCCCAATGAATGGTATTTGGCTTCATGAAAGAATATTGCTTTTGCAATGCGAGCAAAGTTTCTTATTAGTTGGAGTCGTTGCTTACGGAAAACAATCGACATTAAAATTGGTAACAAATAACAGCGAATAATTTATTCATATTTTATTCATCCGTTATTTATGACTTGATCTAGTTTTTTATACTAAAGATATCAAATTTTTAACACGGATACAAATACCAAAGAGTTCACATTCTTGAAGAGGATGTTGGTGCCTTCTTGTAAAAAAATCTCATGATTTAAAATTGAAAATTATATGCGATACAGAAAGTTTTATGTGTCTAAAATCTTACCTAAACACGGAGAGCTCTCTGAGTCAAGTGATCTGATCAAATTGTCACGGTAGTAAGACGTTTAGGAAACACTAATACCGCTTTCTTGGAAAATTTTGTCAATTGCTTCGATTGACTTGGCTTTGGCGGATGCCACTTAGTGGCCCCAGATTCTTAGACGCTTTGCATACTGCGACTTTTAGCATCGATACAGTCGCGATGCTAACGTGCGTTATTATCGATGCAGTCGCGATGAAGAAGCTGGATATTGACAAATTATGCACTGTATATTGGCAGCTGCACTGATACTTACGCGCGTTAGCATCGACGCAGTCGCGCTTCTGCATCGATACTAAGGAACGACAGCATCGATGCCAAATTAAATGATCATTGCATGCGTTGATGAACGATTAGTACAGTTAGGCTGTAAGCATTCCACTGCTGGGCAAAGGCCTTACCTCAAATATGAGGCAGTATTAGCCATACTCGTTGTATTGATGCTTAAAGTCGCAGTGTGTAAGGAGTCATAGTGAGCAATAAAATCACTAAAAATATTCTTAGAATAAAAATATTTTATTAAATAATCTTTATGTAAGAAATGTATTCGTAACTTAAAACATCCAAGGAGTTATCAATTTGAATCGATATTGCTACTCGTTCAACAACATACCGAATAAGTTACTCCACATTTAAACAATGGCCCATTAGATTTCGCGTGTCGTGACTATGCATTTGACCCGGCTGCGCTCGGAATGAGGAACTGAAGAGCCGATGAGACTACACTTAAACGGATTCCTCGACTAACAGTCAGATGTACATTATTTTGAACCTTATGTTTAATGAGTTAGAGGTCACCAACGAGGGGCTATCGCCTGTCAATCAAGTGTAAAGATAATTAGATATCACGCATGGTAATTGTTCACCGTTTGTATGTAATTTATAGCTACGCGGCTTCTGCTTTGATACATGCGGTTTGAATTAACGAGGAACTAACAGAAGGGCACTGATAGATAACTAACATGTACCTCTAGGTAACTTCTTTGCTAGATAGTCTAAATAAACCACCAACCACTCTGAAAATACTTTGCATATTTTACTATGTAGAGTTCCTTTTAAGAATCACACTATTTGAAAAGTTTAAGACACGTCATCTACTAATGACAGTGCAGTCAGTGTTTTAAGATTTTGTTTGTTTTTTAAGGTTTTTCTTTTTTCTATCGACACTTCGCTATCGCAATAGGTTACTACCTGTAAGAATAGCTTAGAAGTTTAAATAAATAATAATAATAAAATATTAGTGCTAAAGTTTTTTTGTTCGTAATTATTCTTATAACATGCCTGTCTACAAGTATACAGCAAAATGGTGTCAGAATCAACAAGCTAAGCAAAGATACATCTGGTGTATAATTAAATAATTAATCCTATCTGATTATCATTAATAGAGACACGTGAGCAAACAATCTTAATTGAATTTTTGATGATCGCTTCACCGTGATTATCGCGATAATGCTGGCAGCTAATGCTAACTTGCTAACATTCAACTATTTTGTCGTAAATCACCAACAGTTTCAATGTTACGAATATTGAAATAGTACCCCCTGGAGAGAATCACGGCAAGAGGCAGGTTCTTTTAAACGGAACGGAAGGTAAAGAGGGGGATTTGGATCTAATACAGAATAGAAGGCGCAGCGTAGGACGTCCACCGACAAGATGGACAGATGACTTTGTAAAGATCGCGGGATCCGAACTGGATGCAGACCGCTTGCGAGCGGTCGCTGTGGAAATCCGTAGGAATGTTTAGCCGTAGACGTCCTTTGGCTGATAATGATGATAAGACGGAAAGATTGTCAGTAGTTGAAATATATGCACTGTACATTTACTATTGTCTCTACGCTGCTCTATAAGAAATATGTTGTCATAGCAACCCCTGCTAGCCACATTGTCATAAGTGGACTCAACAAACCAAATTGGGTCTCCGCCTCCAACACCAGAAGTCCAATTACGAAAAACTAAATCTGTCAATTCGATCATCGTTTTTTTGGGAGTAGGGATTGCATACCTACTGAAAATGCTTCGATTCCGAAAACGAAAATCGCATTGTAGTCGGATTTTGTTTTTTGTAGTAGGCATCCAGACCAAGCCATGCCTCTCAGTCTTGCGATAGTTCTAGCCGTAGAGGCTGAGCAGGTCTTGAGCTACTAGGTCTTTCCAGCGATACCTAGGACTCCCAGGTAGCTGAGATGACTCGGTCGGCCACCTAGAGAATTATGCCGTGACGAAAGCGTGATAATTTGATAATTCAGGAAATTCTGATGAACTTATTAGTAGGTATTTGTACAAAACATTCAATGAATCACGCACTAGACGCAATATTGTCTCGCGTAGAAACTCCACTGTACAGCCAACGACCGCAATTACTCGCGTTCAGAATCGTTTTTGTCGCTGCAATCATTCATTGAATAACACCTACAAGTGATTATTATTTAATCATCTTTAATGGAGTAGTATTCACGGATCAAGGATTTTAGTTCTTGCATGTGTTATTATTTTGCATTGATTTGGAATGATGAGTCAACCACGAGGTGAAAAGAGCTTACTCATCAAATATTAAGGTTCCTTTATTTGGTTAATAATTAAGGAATATCAGTCGAAGACGCCCAGAAAAATGCACCCACACCTTTCAGTGAAGGTACTGATTATCAAAGTGAGGTCTTTGTTCAGCAGTAGTAATTATATTTACCACCCTAGACCTCATTCACACCTGACAACAGGTGCGATCGAGGTCAAAATATATCTGCTTCATCTCAAATAAATAAAAAGTAGCTATCTTGGCTGACTGACTGTAAATGGTGACAGTGATAATGAAGTCTTTAGTTTAACTGAACACTTACAGGTTACATAGCATTTCTGATTAGAACGTAAAGTTAAATGAGGGACTATTATTTTAGCTTACATTTAACTACGCGCGTAAAACTATTGTGTTATGTTCTTCTTACCAATCGCTACAACATTAGCTCCGGAGACTAGATAATAAATAGTTTTTGCTTTAATAAAGCGAATCGTTCCGCGGTTTGTTTTTCCGGCCAACTTTGTGGTTTTACCAGTAATTGTAGCATCTAAACCGTGATTAGGTTATTATTTATTACTGCAGTTAGTATAACGACTTGGGTTTAAACTGACTACAATTTGTACGCGTATTATCTTCTTATTTTAGTGTTTTAAGTTATATTTAGTTATAATTCAACGGATAGCCTGGTAATCTAATTATGTAGGTATTCAAAGTTGAGATAAATATACCTTTGGTACTGACTAATCAAAAGAAACAGCATAGGTGCTTTTTGTATTCAATTCTTATTTTGAATTCCGATACACAAATTCATTTCAAAGTTGTCTTTAGTTTGAATTTTTCGAGTCTCTTCTAGAAGTCAATTTTTCAACTAGCCAAAGTGTTTTACTTCGCTTACAAGTGTTTGTAGTCTTGTAAATATCCTAGCAGGTTATTGTTTTAAACTCTCATGGTTACTAACATTAGACTAGTTAGATATACAATCAAAATCAAATCAACTCAAAAATAGATATACAAAAGCAATCCCGTATCTAACTATTTTAATTCTAGCAGTTTGCTGTGTGAGCAAGGCATAAAATAATTTTTATCACTTTGATAATTATTGGTTTTAAACCGATCATACAAAATTGAATGAAATCATTCTTAATCCCCGTTTTTTTTAATATGCTCTCGTGTACGTAGTGCACTGTTGTTTGTTTATGTTTTTTGCTCAACAATCAAGGCGGTTTTACAAAGACTTCGGAATAATTGGTACAATAATTTATATAATAATTCTTTAAATAATCCGATCGTTACTTCCTAGTTCATTAGTCGGAAGTGTGTGTAAATCATAATTAACTCACAAATTATTTAAACGCTTCCTTTTCATGGCTGTTGCCTATTTGTGATTTAAAGAACCATGGATACTCGGGTTTACTTCTAAAGGTAAAAAACTTATAAAATGCACTTGAAATTCCAAATAAAAGTATTATTTTTACAAGAGCGGAGGAACAGTCTCAAAAATAGATGGATTTTTTATTGGTGCATAAAAGTTAATCCACTCAGCCCCACTTGCGCAAGTCAGGATAAGCTTAGTTCTGGATGAAATCATAGTTCTGTCCCTAGAAATAGATATTTCTTTGATATTGACAAAGACAGAACAATGATTGAATCGAATACTCAGCGAATCCTAACATGCACAAGCCGACCTAAGCACGTTAACTTTTCAAAATCGTAGGTACTTTGGAAGACGAATCTTGTTGGTACCAATATAGCTAGGTAATTGGTCACTGAGTTATATTGCTCGCAGTTACTGTGTCGCCGTAGGTTGTTAACGAAGCGACATGATGCAGTGATAGACTGCGGGTGAAGTCTGAAGCAACATTTTTGACATTTCGCGTAGACAATTTCAATATTCTGATTTTCTACTGCATCGAATATCCTTAAAATTATGTAGCTAAATCTTTAACAAATCTTAAAAAATATTTTTAATTTTTAAAGCTTTATTCAAACACTCTTTTTAATCAATAAATACACGAAAATACCATTTTTGTCTCAGCATTTTTTGAGCGCCACCTGGTGGTTTTACTGGGAACTATGTCGAGACTTCCGCGCCAGGTGTCGAAAACTTTTTTGCATCTTTATCTTTCTTTATCCGTCTTATGATATGTTCATCTTGTTCCAGGTGTACCACATGTGCGATGGCTTGGGTCGGCAGTTCAGCTACACCTGCCCCAACACAACGCTGTTCCAACAGAGGATGCTCATCTGCGACCATTGGTACATGGTCAACTGCTCCAAGAGCGAGATGGATTATAGCGCTAACTTGCTCATTGGTGAGTATTATGGGTCTCTTTTTCACAGTGACTTATAATAACTCCATTAGAATTTGTCTTACACACTTCTCCGCACTCCCATAAAAAAGAACCAGGGAGTTCGTAATAAACCATCAACCAGAGCTTTGGGCTAATTTTGGCTAGTGCTTTGATGTGGTGTATTAGTTCCTTTTGTCAAAGATTCAACCATTAATAATCAGCTTGATCTTTCTTTAATATTGCTGTCCTACCTGACAATGAGACTGGAAACAAAGCCTACATAGATGTACGGCATACTCTTTAAGATAAGATATATACCATAAAATTTTCTAAGATTTAACAACTTTCGCGTTGGATTATACAATGAGAACTCACTGCTTTTTACTCATATTTGTAATTCGAATTCTCATTATATTACATTTAATTATTACTATACAGGCTCTTACAAATATCGGTTTGAATAGTTTGTTAGCTTTTACTTTCTGTAATGTATAATATGAATAATATTTACTGGTTTCATACAATTGTTCAGTGTCTTCAATCAGTCTCTATTGAGCGTGAGCAAATAAAGGTGTCGGTTTTAATAAATAAGTGAGCTAACTCTTGGAAGCAAACACTTCCCATGCTTACTACCTGTGATTTATGTTGATATCCATAACTTAACCTTACCATTAAAGAAAAAACAGTTGATGATGACATTCGTGTGCCTGTATAAAATATTTAAAAACATGCAACACATTCACGAAAATTTAATCAGAAACTTTCAAGAGTAGTCAGGTATTTAATCTGAAACTTTTCGGGCAATCTGTCTAGCTAAATTAATTCATATTTCCCTTGCTCACTGATTTCATTAATTTTTTCATACTTTGGGGACCACTGTGAATAAATGTTCAGAAAAAATATGCCCTTCAATGTATTGAAATGTAAGATAAACGAATCTCCAATTAGTTTAACAGAGGCCAGCCTCATCAAAGCTTATTCATCCAATGTTAGAACAGTCAATAGTTGTTATTTTGAGCTTGACAGCTACAACTTGCTCCACCTGCATTTGAAGCTGACAGGTTCATTGAATTGATGGAATTCCATCGTCATTTTACACTTACGCTTAAGCACCTATATTTCCCGGCTTTTTAAGAAACACAACTAACAACTAAACACTATTCTATACGTTCTTCAAGTACATGGTGTATGTAAGGTTTTTTATTAACATTACTAACGTCAAAAAAGTTTCCATTATTATCACATTAATGCATACTTTTAAAATCGTTGGCTTTCTTTTTTGTAGCTCATTCCGTATGGACGCATCACACAGAGTGGCAGATAAAAAATGAGTAGAGAATAATGTATTGCGTAAGAGTGTTACGTGCACAGACGCAACCTATGTCAATGTTAGGTGAACGCCCTTGGTAGAGGCGCGTGCGCCGGCTTCCGATCTTTGCCTGTCCGTGTGTGATGCGTATCATTTGTAGGATGATATCTACCAATAGAATTTTTTAGTCTCTAGGGTCATTATCATCATTCTGTGTCCCTGTCGCCAGCTTTAAATCTGTCAACGGCGTTACATAAATCTTTCAAGCCAACATATGCTTAGTTTTCTTGTAATCGTGTCTTTAGTCACTTTTTTCAACATTGTCAACAACTTTCATCTCTTGTCTCCGTTAACATAACAGTTTTTTTTGATAACTTACTTATCTTTACAAAAATCCAGTCAAGTTTTATTTTACATGAGCCCTGAAAAAAAGGCAGGTACCCAGTTTTATGAGTCTTTAGAAATTCTGAGAGAAATTACACAATGACTTCAAAACTTCAATAAATTGCGTGTCAGCCTAAGGACTGTTTTTCGAAACACCTTATCCTACTAAACTGAAGTAGGCACCTGGCAAATTATAATTTTAATGTCCAGCTTAAATGGAGGGTTTACTACTAGTGATAGATGTTTCATCTCATCTATCACCCACCCGTGACAAGTTGAGCAACTTAAAATTATTCCGTCTCCGTAGATATTTGTACAAATCTCAGGTAAATGAATACATTCGGTGCATACTAACCCAGTGAAAGGACGGGTTACGCGTCGACCCGATTGAACAACTTCCTCAGTCACGAAATTTTGATTCGCATGAAATTGATAATGGTCGGTCACTCGCGTACAAAATAATGTACGCAGGAGCGTTTCAAAATAATCTTCTATACAAAAATAAGTCGGGTTTTCCTTCCTGACGCTATAATTCCAGAACGGACGAACCGATTTCCACGGTTTTGCATTCGTTGGAAAGGTTTCGGGCTCCATGAGGTTTATAGCTCCCATAAAACGGGTCCGGGGCGAAACGGGGCTGGGGGCGAAACGAAGTTCGCTGGGAACGCTAGTTTCAGATAAACTTAAAGCTCTTCATCTGTACCTATTTAACAATCAGAATATATATAATTACCTACGTAAAACAACATCGTCTGACAGATGAAATATTGAGAAAATTTAGCAGAGACTGTTCCATGTAAAACTACCAGGTTACGCAGTACACCATACCACAAATGTTAGTAAGACATATTTGGTAAATAGTGTAAGCTTTTAGTTATAATACCTGTTGCATAACTTTTGATATAATCGTAAACTTCATGGGTATTTCTGATATTGAACAGTAAAAAGGTTACGACAACATAATTCGTGAGTTTGATGAGTTCATCATTGAAAAGTTCGTGATCAAGTTAAATGGTCGGTAACGTTCTATAAAATGGATCCTTTGAAACTAAAGAAAAATAGGTACGTCTACCTTCGACAACGAACGTAACGATTTTTCTTGGAAGATGCACTACAAGGTACCTACTGATTAATAATCAATCACGTCATTGTGATTATTTCATACGTAGCTGATTGATAGGTAGAACCATTCATGACGACGCGTTTGGTGTAGTGGTTAGCGCTCCTGACTATTACGCTGGCCGTCGCGGGTTCGAATCCCGCAAGGGGCAAATATTTTTGCGATGAGCACGAACATTTGTACCTAAGTCATGAATGTTATATTATGTATTTATTTAAATATATATGGGAGACGCCCTCGTCATAATCGTTGTCTGGTACTTCGTAACACAAGGAAGAAAATTTCTTACCACGAAACCAGACAATTGGTGTGTTGTCTGGCGCATATTTATTATTTATTATTATTATTTCTTGATAATTAACAATAACCTATTTGGCGCAGCAGGGTCAGGGAGGAAAAGGGAAGCGCTTCCTGCCGACCGAGGTGGTCGGGGACTAAAGTCCAATAGGGTGTCCTTGTAGTAGATCCGATCTACATCTACATATCGCGGTTCAAGAATGTATGGATACCGACCGACGTTGTATGGAATTAGGCTAACAGCGCTATCTAGTCCTTGAGTTATGTCGTTGTGGGTGTCACCAAACCTTCGCCAAACCTACTTAATTTCCCTTAATGTTATAAACGTAGGTAAAATGCTGTTGTTTACTTTATTGACATAAGAGTTAGTTTCTACTGAAAAAAATGCTGATAAATCTAAATTTAATTTGTAATTAGTGAGGTTTACAACTCTTATTTATTTATTTATTAAAAAACTTTATTGCACAAATAAAAGTGTAAAAAAGTTGAACTTAATGCTAAATGCATTTTCTCCCAGCCATATCTTTAGGTCATGCAAGTTATTCCTACTTCACTCACTGTCAGCTAAGCTGAAAAGGTTGCACATCGGTGTTAATTATTATGCATAGGCCATAGCTAATTACCGCTCTCATTGTTACACTTCACGGTCAAGATCTTGTCATTGATAATGATAATGAGGTATCGTATCATGTGTCGACAAGGTGAGAAATGTAATGTGATGCTGTGGCAAGCCATGTATCGTTTACCGCAAGTGATCGTCATGACGCCTTTGTAGCGATTATGATATTGATACCGCATGAATTGTCCCTTGTCATAGTTGAGTGGGCAGTCAAAGACATTGTATTGTATATGTATTGTGGTAGGAGTTGTAGCCAACCACAAGCACAACAATATATACGGGTTATTGTTGTATAACCGTAGCCTTAGGTCTACTTGATTGTTGTTTCAGGAAGACACACATATAGGCAAAACTACTCTACTTCTTCCACTTGAGAGATTTATTGATATTAACAAACCTAACAATCAGTTGGCCAATTTATAGTTATCTATACTAATATTATACAGCTGAAGAGTTTGTTTGTTTGTTTGTTTGTTTGCTTGAACGCGCTAATCTCCGAAACTACTGGTTCGAATTGAATAATTCTTTTTGTGTTGGATAGTCCAGTTATCGAGGAAGGCTATAGGCTATATAACATCACGCTACGACCAATAGGAGCAAAGATATAGTGGTAAATGTGTTAAAAACGGGAGAAAGAAGTCATTATTCCACGCGGACGAAGTCGCTGGCAAAAGCTAGTTTTTTAATATTTGTACTTGCCATTATGATTTATGCGACCGGTATAGTGTAAGATAGGTCTCGATTCCTTGACTGACACAGTTGCTTTTTATTTACAAGGGCAATTATTTATAATATTAAGTTTGTCTATTACCAAAACAATATTATAATAAACTACACGTTTTACAAAACTCAGCAGAAATTCACCAAAATATGATCAAAACCCATTTAAAGGCGTTTATAAACCCTTAGTTTCGTCAAGTCTGTCTGTCCGTCCGTATGTCACAGCCACTTTATTCTAAAACTATAAGCATCACACAGTTGAAACTTGGTAGGTAGATGTATTTTTACGATTCTCATAGAAACAATAAAAAAAAGTTTTTTTTGACAAACCTATTCGTGTGGGGGTCTATGGATAGGTCTTTTAAAATGACATAAAGGTTTCCAAAACAATTTTTACTAAAAGTGTGACGTTTGAGGGATAGGCGCTTCCAGTCGTAAAATGAGCATCCAGCAGGCTTAAGATGCACGCCGTGATAACAATTTATCGAGGCATTTTAGCGCGTTTGTTTGTCAAAAATCGACATACCCGCAGTTGCTAACATGGCTTCCATGAAAGTCATGTCGTACTGTCAAAATTCGAAATATGACAAAATTATCATTGAACCCTAACATGCCACACATATTTTTATCGAATTTTGACATTTCGCCGTGTAACATTATCGTCCACCATTAGCGACGACGACAAATAAAAAAAACATATTTAGAGCAAAAATATATGACTGAGTCGTACCATATTTTATCCTCGGCTCTCAAAAAACAATAAAGTGTAAAAATATTGAAAAGAAAGTCCCCGTGGAACATTTTTTATCCCTAACATATTTATTAATTTGAATTCATTATCTGTGGGCAATATTAGATATACTCTTACTAATCTGTGGGCAATATCGAGTCAATCTGTCATTGTGTCAAGTTGATCATTTTGAGCCAAATCTGACATAAAATTGAGTGAATGGTTAGAAATTGACATATCTCGTTATCGTTGTGGATAAATTTGTCCAATGTGGTTGGCATGTTAGGGAATATGATAAAATAGCATAGATCGACTAATTTTGTCATGTCGATCGAAAGAAATAGTGTGTCATGCATGTTAGGCCTACAGGTCAAGTGTAAATTTTATAAAAAAAATTATGTAATGTAGATCTTAACAAATACTTTCAACGTAAATTGGTTTTGAGCGAAATCAAACTTGTAATTTTTGAGATATAGCACATCTTCAACAACCGCAAATACATATATCTTTGTTCTCATACAAATACTATGAAATACAAAGTTATATTTGCGGTCAACAAAATATTGTGGTATTTTGGTTAATTTAGTTAAAGTTGGCACGGAACCCTCAGTGTGCGAGACCGAATAGCACTTAGCCGGTTTTTTTTAATGTATCGTACATTAATCTTGTACCTTAATACTTTTTCAGGTCAACGAGACAAGCCTTTCGTTTCTGAAGAGGAGATGAAGCTGAGGACGCCGCGACCCGACATCTTATCAGTGCCGCCGAACGCAAACTATTACGATGGGCTGAGGGAAGCTGAAACCAGGGTGAGTTAAATTTAAAAAAAATAACTAACCATTGTTCTGTAAGGAATTCGAATCATTACATTTTACCGCGGCAATCATTTTAAAGTTCTCGCCCGTCTTCGTGCTGGCTCCCGCCATTAACACGTGATTTCCGCTTGTCAAAAATAGTGATGTGCGTGCATAATTGGTTTACAGCTAGCAATGTGAATCGATTGGGATCATTACGATATAATCAAAATAATTAGTGTTAACTTGTCGTTATTCCAAATATGTATAAAGTACACAAGTCAATAAGTTTACACCTAATAGAAATGCACACGTAAAATAGAATAAAACAAAGGATTAAATGAATGATGATACATATATTTTACTCATCCTAATAATTCTTATTATTATCGTTAAAAAACTAGTTTAGTGAGCTGTTTTGAACTTTATTATTTTTTGTTACAGTTCGTGCATCCCGGCAACAGTATAGTTGGCATTGCTGACACGATATCTAATTCGAACAATAATGGGTTGGATAGTGCAAAACAAAACTACCGGCCGCCGTCTTCGTGGTCCACCGGAACTAGTGTCCAGTTCGGTGTCAAACAAGATAAAGACTCAACAGACCAGGACAACCTTGCAGGAGCTGCGTCTCAAGAACCAGTTCCCACCTTCCAACCAACCCCACAATTCCCAGACAGCACACAGAAACCTCGAGTACGAGTACCGTCGCAAGACTTACATCCCCCCATTCCAGACCGAACCACAACAACTGAATACCCAGACATAGATATTCGTACTAAAGAAGACCCAGTTTACAATTTCATCAAACGATTCGACCCGAACTCTCCTGACTCTTTTAAAACTGCCATGTCCAGGTCAGAAATTATCGATCTAAACAAACATCTTCCAGAAGGGCAAGTAAGTTCGGAAGAAGATAGAACACCAAGAAAAAATAATAATGGTGGAAACAGCAACAGGTTAGAGAAAGATCGTGTGAAAGGTTTTACTGAAGGAACTCGATTTGATACAGTGAACTTCAAGCCAACGCCTATGGAACCGACTGTTAGTACTCGAGTTGATTCTGTTCCTACTCCAGACAGAGTTTTGCTACCACCGAAAACAGATTTTTCTGAGCAACCTTCCACAACCATGGGCCCTCCGGTGTACTACGAATGGAAATGGGCAGTACCCGCATTTGATTTGGAGCCACCAAAGGAAAGCAACGTAACAATAAACAACACTCAAGTGATTCAAGGAAAATCAGTGAGAGGTCGCAGTCCATTTAGTGGTGTGACTAGACCTACACCAATTTCTGTTGATCCAACCCCTAGCAATGTAAACACTGAGTACAATATTAGTTCTTATTTCGTTCCCGACTACGTGTTTCCTCTTGATAAACCGCACCCTGGTTATGAAGACGAGAATGCACAGACGTCGTTTCAGGTCAAAGTTGGTAGGTCAGGTCGCTCCAGCTATGGAGAGAATCCAGCTTGCCCCCAATGCCACCCTGCCTACGTGAAACCCGGCACATGTGAACCCTGTATCGTAAATCGGTAACCTAAGGAAACTTTTTAGTTTTACTGTTTGACTGAGTCATCAGAGGTGATAAATGCCATGATTTAAAGAACACGATTGGCAAATCACGCACCCTACTCCACGGGAATGACTCAACTTAACGTTAATAGTTATAGAAACATCCATGTTTCATCATATTCGAAAAAATGGGGCTAATTATTCTAATAAATGAGCATCATTCTGATCATAGCTATCAATCACCAACAAAATTTATTAGAAACGGGTAATATCTCGCTCTTACACGTTAATTACCTACTTGCATCATTCAAGTAGCAGGCAATACTTGGGAAGAACATTATTATGACAAACTGATCGTAGAATGTAGGTAAGCAAGAATAAAATATAAAGCCAACATGATAAAACTATTGAATACCTACCTAATATAAGGTACACTGTACAATATAATTTATTATTACACTGATTACTTTTTGAAATAATGTAAATCTTTGCAGGAATTAGTAAATATTATTTTTAAAGTAAGTAATGAACGAGTTACCAAACATGTATGCATGCAACTGGGTTTTATACCTACCTTAATAATGTATCATAACAGTCATTCCTTATGTAATTATTATAAGGATCATATTTTTTAACTATCTAGGTAAGTAGTAATATCGTAATAAACCCTTAAAGTTAGTACAACTAGGTACCATAGTTATCACGATATATCAAATCACTTCTCTTTATGTTTTATTCTTCAATTTAAGTAAACCATACGAGGAGGCTAAATGGTTCCCTATTTTTGAATCGCTTGGATATGGCGAGAGATTTTCGTTCGAAAACGAGTTTTTTTCTATGATATTTAGGTCATCTTCGAACGAAAATCACTCGCAATCTTGAAGGAGTGACTCAAAAATAGTGCCCCAGGAAGGAAGAATCTTTTACTTACCTACAATATCATTTTTAAAACAATGTCTAGGTGCCGAGAATCTAGCAATGATGATTTGAAAGATTATTTTATTTATACTAAGTTAAATAGTTTAAAGATAAATAAAAATCATTTGAAAGAATAAGAGTAGACCACTAAAGAAATGTACTTATGATGCTAATGTGTTAGATATTAGTGAGACATTTTTAAATTATTTTTTAAGTTTACTATATTTTGTACCTTTCATAATAATTGTGATGTGCCTATAATAAACATATTTTTTACAAGAAGTTTAAATGGTCTTGTTTATTTTTAAGGTTCCGCAGCCGATTTGCAATAAACGGAACTCCACCCCTTACTTATTTTTAAACTAAGCGAGTAATTTTGTGACCAAAAATAAAATCGAAATTTTACCCCACTACTTATTTCGTACAAGTTTCTTTTCTAATAGAGTATGTTGTATGGTACCTAAATCATAATTTCAAATCCTTAAAAATAAATGTTATTTTTTACTTCAGGAATATTTTGCTGATAAAATCACCACGTCATAATGGTTACATTATTTTATTTTACCTAATAGTTATTAATAATAATTAATTTTGCTGTCAAAAAAATATGTGGTATTTTGGCTAAGTGGACCTCTAATTTAGTTTAAAATGGTACGGAACCCTTAGAGTGCGAATCCGACTCGCACTTGGCCGTTTTTTTCAAGATTGCTTAAAATTATTTTCATTATAATATTTCATATGAAATATCATTCCATATGCAATCCCTATACAAAATTACATAAAACTTTGCCTTAACATAATCAAGCTAGAATCGAATATCATACTTGAATACGAAAATAAGTGACTATAGTTCCCATCACTATCAAACGGAAATGGCGTAGCTGACATTGCGTTGCAAGAATAGGTGTGTTCAGCAGAAAACAGAAATGCTAAGCGCTTAGTAGAAGCGCTAAAGCGCCAAATATACACTTGCGCTAACGAACTCGCTACCCGCTATTTTGCTTAGTGTGTTTTGAGACAGCAGCTTGTGCGTTGTTGAAGAAAATGCTTACAAGAAGAAAATAGCTTTTAGTTATTGTCAGCGCGTGCGTAGCGTATTGAATGATCCGCCAATTTGCTGCTAAGTGGTTAAATAGCAGTTCTTTGCTGAACGAACCCGTTGAGATATAATCTGTGAAACGCACATGACAAGTGAGTGATACTCTTACTAATCTGTGAGTGAGTGACAACTTGCAGTACCATAGACTAGATAGAATTTAGATTAATTATTAAAAAAAACAAAAAATGCGTGTTTTGTGCAAAAAATTTCAACGAATTTTGTAATTATTGATTTCAAAAAACCGAAATACATTTAAGAATATAGTTTTATTAAAAATTTTAATCATAAACCGAACACCCAAGCGTTAAGCGTTTTAGTGTGAATCGAACAAACATGAGTAAGGCCAACGCTTTGGCTGGTTTGATCGGAAATTATGGCGATTCTGACGAGGATTCAGATGAGGAGGTCAACGTTAGAGCAGTTCATAGCAAGAGGACCTCAATCATGGACACAACCGCTCAGGGTTTTAGCGTTCCGCCGCCTGCAACAGGACACGTGTATTCCGCCGAGGCAGGTGCTATACACCCGGCTCCAATCCCTCATTGTCGTGAGTAAATGTTACTACCTAATAATAATGTTGTGCAAAATTTTTTATTAGCATCTGAATTTATCTTCCTCACTGCCAGTTGACAGGGCATGAAATCTTGCTTTTATTGATAATGAAATTAATTTAGTGACTGGATTTGCATAGTCGTAGTCCTAATTTCTTGCCTAGATTACTTGTACCGACTATGTTAGTCAAATAAATACTAACTACCAATTTGGCATTTTGTTATTTACTCTGCCATCTATTTTCCTCAACAACTGATTATAAATAGCAGAAAAACAAACTATAAATGTAGTTAAATCATTCATTCACTCGCTTTACATATAAGAATAAAAAAGAAAGGTCAGAGTGTATCCTTAGGAACATTGTTTTCATTAATGGTCAATCATAATTTGTACAAAATGGATTCAAATTAGGTACCATAATTTTAATGTGTGAAAAAAAAGCTTATGTCCATTACAGCCTGGTCTGCATGTTATGATGAGAACAGCGGTTTCACATACTACTGGAATCAGCAGACAAATGCAGTAACATGGGAGGCTCCACCAGAGTACCTGCTTGCTTTGAAGCTGGCTCAGCAACAGCTGCATACTTCAGGTAAAGTAATCAACATACCACATGACATGTACCCATCAGTGAGATAGTAATGGCTACAAATAATATTATTAGGTTAACCTCTTACAGATGTGTTTACCAACATTGTTTTGTCATTATTCTGTTTATTAATCATAGCACACAAAACAGATATTAATCATAAAAGCATAAATACTTAAAATAACATTGTTTATGTGGCCTTTAGCAGCCTATGCATCTTTGAGGCTTTAAAAGTTAACGTCAACATGATTGCATGCTTCATAGCTATAGTGTAATAATTTCTATCTATTTAGAAATTATTTATATTTAGAATCGTTTGTCTTAACAGGAAAATTACAATTTAATACATACTTTTGATAGTTGATTTCACAACAATTTAATACATACTTTTGATAGTTGATTTTACAATATTTTACTAAATATCTGATATTTTAATGCCTTGCTTGCCAAGTGGCTGAAATGTTTTTGGAGTTTTTTTTCCTATTTGTTTATCTTTGTAAGATGCAGCTTAGTACCTAAACAATTTGTATTTCCACATTTGCAGGCTCCACAGAAGTATCAGCTGAGGAGTGGCAGTTATACCAGCAAGCGTTAGCAGAGAAACAAAACACACAAACAAAAGTTATCTCCAAACCGCCTGCAGTGAAACCTGTGAAGAAAACAAGCGCTGTGGACAAAAAATCTAAGGGTCCAGTCAAAAGAAGAATGAGTGATGATGATGAGTAAGTGTAATTTATTTTCAAAAAACCCTCAGGACACGCCTGATGGTTTATCAACATTCTTTTGTCACTCTTTTGTGTGCGCGACCGCCGGCGCCCTGCTTATCTCTGAGAGTTTAATTGAAATTAATCTAACTAACAGCACTATTTAATCTTAAGCAATTCGATGGTTTGCAATGTAATTGACTGTTTCTACTGCTACACATTACCTTGTCAGCATAATAAAATACTAATTAATTATTCATCTTAACAAGAGGTGCTCGTAGCGCAGTGGTGGCAGCGCTTTGGTAGTAGATACCGAAGTTAAGCAACTTACGGCGCGGTCGGTGTTTGGATGGGTGACCATTCCGACCATATAAGTGACGTACATCACGAGCATCTCCGTGCTTCGGAAGGCACGTTAAGCCGTTGGTCCCGGATAATATCGATTGGTGTTAGTTGTTAAGCCTACTCAGAGGCCCTATGGGCGGCTTGATAAAATCTGACAGCAAGGTTGGTCGCTTCCTTGCAAACACCCCTCCGCCAATCCGCACTGAGCCCGCGTGGTGGAGTATGGCTCATACTACCTCACATTTTGAGGTAAGGCCTTTGCCCAGCAGTGGGACGCTTACAGGCTAACTTAACTTTTTTTTTAACATGTGTAACCTTTTATTTAAAGTTACTGAAGTGGTTAGAGTTTTAACAATCTATGATTCTCAAATTCACATAACTACACTATTGACACATTGTATCTTTTAGGAAAATAGAACTCATCACATCATACCACAACTCAGATTCCGACTCAAATGACGAGCAAGATACTTCAGTAAAAGCTCCCGTAACAGTGCCAGTGGTTGCACCGAAACCACCAAAGTTACCAAAGGTCCAACCCAAGAAACCAAAGACAAAATCTCAACCAAAAGAGTATGGGCCGCCACTGCCTCCGAATCAGAACTACACAGTGCCTATTGGACCCGAGATGCCAACCAACCTCGTGGTGGAAGCACCTAAAGAAGACAAGAAGGAACTAGCCCCTGTCATTGAAGAGGTACATATGCCAGGATATATAATTATTTAATTTATTATACATTGTTTTTACATATTTCTATGATTGTGTATTTTTAAATTTTTTAATGATGATCTTCTGCACCTGATAAATGCTCAAAGTATGACAATCCATTTACTTTAAGAGTATTTAACTATCATTTACTTTTTGATTTGAATATTAATTAAATGTATTTCACAACCATTTGCAATCATTTTCTATTTGACAAAAAGGAAATGGTGACACATGGTTCTTCATGACCTTACTCATGCATTTCTGTTGTAATTTATACAGTAAATTATGTCAGATTTCCTAGTAAGGTCAAAAACTATTCTTAAAGATTTTGGTCATTGTCATCCAGCAATGTGATGGTTAAGTTTTCAATCTGAAATAATTATTAATGCTTGTGATCATTAGATCATAATCTATAGAGAATTGATAGCGAATTATTTCTTTCAGACTGAAAAACCTAAGTCTACAGAAAATGAAGACAGTCAAGATGAATCTTCACTTCTCACAAAACTTAAAGACAAAGCGAAACTCCTAGAAAAACTCGGTGGCGAATTACCCGAAGAGTTACAGGAAATAATTCGAGATGAAACAAATTCAAAGCCTTCCTCTCCTAAAGTAGTGGCAGCAACCTCAGATACAAAAACTGTTGGTGATATTGATGATTTGCTACAAGAAATTGAGCAGAAAGAATTACCCAAAGTAAAGACGAAGACCAAAATCGATATATTCAGCGATGAAGTGAAATCAACTGATAGTGCAAAGAGCTCTCCTCGAAGCAACGGTAATTTGACCCCACCAAGAGAAGAAATCAAATCGTTATTCCCTAGCAGTCAAAATATTGTTGATGTTCCAACCACATCACTGTTTCCCAGTGCTGCGACCATGCCTATTAAGGAGAATGGAGTTGAGAAAGAGAAAGAAAACGCTGTTGTCGCTGAAAAGAAAGGTACAAATCTGTATCTCATGGGGGCAGGTGAAGTTGTGGAAACTACAAGAAAAAAGTTGAGAATTTCAAATTCGGTACTGCCACCAAAGAAAGTTGAAACTCCAGCGTACACCACAAAGTATGCACAGTTTATAGAAGGTTTCACAAGCGAGCGGACTGGCTTAGGTTTTAGTAAAGACGAAACGGTACCTAGTGAAGCTAGTCCAAAGAACGCTATAAGTTATGGGAACGGTTTGATGTTCACGAAAGGTGAGACGTTGAACGAGGACAAGAACGATGAGGTGGAAGACATGACGGATCTCGTGGAGGCAAAGCTGAAGTTCCTGTCTCAGTTGCAACCTAGTCCGGTGTCTCCCATCCAGGAAATGGTGATTCAGTTGCAGGTATATTGATATTAAAAATATTATTATTTTGATAATAATGTAATTCGAGTAATTTTGATAAACCAATCCTAGAATC